>CAJHNH020000448.1:272614-275114 GCA_905116865.2 Candidula unifasciata | reverse complement strand
GCACAGTAACAAAAATGGTTATTTGGTTATCACATGCTAAAGCTGTTTGTATTTTTATAGGAGACGGAAGTAAAGCTTCTACTGTACTTGTAAAAAAAAAAAACAAAGTAAGTCGTAAAAAATTCGAATAGTGGAGGTAGCGTTAGTAAAATATAAACAAATTAAGTAATGAGATCTTTAAAATCATGCGTTAAGCTCTTTGAGTTAACAATTACAGTCATCAACCTACCCCTTTTTTCCACCGACTACTGCTCTCTCCTTCTTTGAAGGATTTGAAAATCATCACCTAACGATTTTTTTTTTGTAACTGACATTGACATCCCTGTCCATCCGGACTAAAATGGGGAGCAGGAATTGTAATAGGTAGTAAATGGGGCTAGTGTAATATTTACCACACCGTCCTTCAAGTGCCAGTACAACTACTACTACGACCACCACCACAATAGCTAAAATAATGTCACTGCTATCTGTTTTACCATCGGAGTAGACAGGGAGTCGTGAGCCAGAAGATTTGGCGCCGCATGGCTAGTGCTGTCGCCACGGGCTGGTCAGGTTAGGATGTATAATTTCCCTCACCGACAGAAGAACGCCATATACTTACCGGCGGTCTCCGGTATGACAGAACTACGATGTAACCGCCCAACCACAACTGCTACTGCTACTTTTAGTGGGTAAGGCAGTTACTGTGATCTAAATCTCTCTCAGTAAACAGTTTGTGCCCCCCCCCCCCCACACACAATTCACAGAATACTTTTTCCCTCATCGAAGTAGTTTGGAGAAAAAAAAAAGTGAAAAGCAATGAAAACAGGAAAAATACACCATAATTAGGAAATGAACTCTATGCTAAACAGCACAGCTTAAAATTCCAACGCAGATGAAATAATTAAATCTAAATGAAAATACATGGAAATCTATGACAATTCAGCGTAACCATGCAATCGGAAAGTTTGAAATAAGTATGCGAAATGGTCAGATTTAATTATCAACTGGTTTACCCAAATACCTGTATTTTTTTTTTTTTTTTTAGCATCAAGGGCCACATGGCGAGTTCTGTCGCCACGATAGTGCAGGTGAATCTTTTTATTTTCCCCCGGGTTAAAAAAAAACTGAACTGCGGATTTGAACCCTGGGAGCCCAGTGTTCTAACCATTCGGCCAAGCAACCACTCCACCGGAGCAACGAAAAGAGAACAAAACTATTTGAGATGTGTGTCCCTACTATTCTGCCCCGATTATAACACAACTGAAACAAGCAAGCAATTTTTTTCTCATAAACAGATATTCTAGATATATTATTGAAACGGCACACCAATAGACATCGCACGTGTCTAACACTGTTAATGTCGCAATCATTGTCTGCGCAGACGTCGAGATAGTTCTTGATGCCCCCCCCCTTCAAATCCATCGGCTACTCTCCAACTCATAGAAGGTTGTTTGAAAAGACAGAAAATATAAATCGTGTCTCATATGGTTATTGGCGCAATCATTGCCTGCACAGATATAGAGATAGTCTTGTTTGCTGTACCACAGCCTACTCTATTTATTAGAGAAGGCATTAGCTGTACGTATCTCGCCGGCGAAAGGTGGAAGTCTTGCGTGGCTTTTATTAAATGTCACTAAAATGGAAATATTAGTTTCGAAGATTTTTCCAACAAATGTCGTCACCTATCTCAAACAATGACAGGTAGAAATTCAAACTATGATGGGTAAAAATCCTGTATCAAAACAAACATATCCAGACAATTTCAGCTAAATCGGTTCAGTAGTTTCCGAGTCAATAGATCATAAACAAACACAAAAAAAAAAAAATATATATATATATATATATAAACATTATATATATATATATATATATATATATATATATATATATATATATATATATATATATATATATATATATATATATATATATATATATATATATATATATATATATATATATATATATATATATACTAACTATATACTAACTTCTTCTTCAGCATTCCGATCCCTTGAGGTTCATTGCTGCAGATATCACCCGCCTTCATTTATCTCTCTGGTTAGCCTTCTCTTTCCAGTTGGTAACACCAAGCGTTTGCAGGTCTGTCTGGATATTATCGCTACATTGTCTTCTTGGTCTCCCTCGTGGTCTACGACCATTCATCTCCCTGTTGTATACAGTTTTTACTTCTCTGTCATCTGACATTCTTTTAATATGTCCCAACCATTTCAGTCTATTAGCTCTCATGATGCAAGTGATCAGTGGTAATTTAAACAGATTATGAATCTCGTTATATACTGACAAGATGCAAAAACCATTTGATGATGTTTAGGCTTCTAGAGGACACATATCTAAATGTGACGGGCCGCACAAATCCAGCACTCCGCTGCCTAGAACAAATATCCTTTTTTCCTGCCAGCCATACTGAGCTTATTTACCTTACTCCTTAATCAGTTGCCAGTTCGGTGGGCTGGGAAACATCGGATAAGACGACCAGAAACGAATGGGGGTCGTT
>CAJHNH020000448.1:249258-272597 GCA_905116865.2 Candidula unifasciata | reverse complement strand
GCGATAAAACACCCTGCTGACACAAAGTGCCACCAAGCAGATAAGGATCATCCATGGAGAGGTCTTAGACAGCCCGTTCAACCGTTAGGTTATATTATGGCCCCCGGCAACAACCAGGGTGGGGCTTTAAAAAAAAATACACCGAAAAATTCGTCCCAAATGGATTGATTTGATTTGATTCAAGAATCGACATCACAGCACTCAGGCGAAGAGTTCCGATACTAATGGTGCCAGCAGCATTCTGATTAAACGTCCGTCTTGCCTTTCCTCTGAGCCTCAAGCATCTGCCAGAACCTCTCGTCACTCCCAACCGTATCAATCTGACCAGACTGTGGTGATCCATCTGCTTCTCCAAACTGTACACGCTCTCCCACAAGGCACTAACCACGTCTGCCTTATTATGTATCAGTATTCCACCAAGTTTTGCAGAGCCAACCAGTCTGTCCGCCTGATTATTTCCCAACACACCGGCGTAATCCGGTGAAAAAATCCAGACAATATTCCTCACTCGTGTCCTCCGCAGCGAAGCATGCCACTCTGCACAAGCATACCTGTTCTGATCTTCCTCAGCATGCTTTCTGAATCAGTTACAATCAAGATGTGTGTGTGTGTGTGTGTGTGTGTGTGTGTGTGTGTTGTGTTCTCTAGCCAGCGGAAAGCTGCAGTGAACGCCTCCACCTCCATTCTTAAGCTGGATGTTGTGGTATCATATGCTAGGCTCTCCTGCACCAAACGTCGACCATTAACTTTTGCTAAAAAGACCCAAGCACTTCTTGTGCCTCTTGACACTGAACCGTCTGTGTAAATGATCAAATCCTCTGAGCGAGCATTATCTTGAATTATTTGCTGAATTTCCACGTCTGTGGCACCTGCTGACCTGTTTCTGCGTTTCCGGCTCAGAGTGATTATGACGTTGATTATATGCGAGTGAGAACATAACAATGTTGTATTTCTACGATAACTAAATATATGTACATAACTAATGGAAAAGACATGTTTCTCTTCTTCGTCTTCTTCTTCTTCTTCTTCTTCTTCTTCTTCTTCTTCTTCTTCTTCTTCTTCTTCTTCTTCTTCTTCTTCTTCTTCTTCGTCGTCGTCGTCTAAGAAGAAGAAAAGTGATAACAATTGTTTCGTTATATTTTGTTTGTTCAGTACATGCTAGGGGACAGAACTCAAAATAAAATCCGTTTTCTATTTTAAGAGACGTTAGCGCCCATGCTCAATTTAAAACTCTTTTCTTTCCCCATTCTCACATTTACATTGTAACAAAAAGTACTACTTTTTTGTAAACCTCTTTTTGCCAGTTATTCCCCAATAGATTATAGTCTTTGCCCCAACTCATGCCAAGTCATTTTGCCCTTTGCAGTTATATGTAGGTCCCGCTATGTTCTCAATATACAATTTCACTCTCTAGTTTTCCTCTCCTCGATTGGTTTCGTTTACCTGTATATCTGTTAGACTAACCTTGGCTCACAGCTTTCAGTTGCTGCCAGGTGCAGTCCTGGGATAAAAAGGCGGCCGGCGTGATACTTGTTACATCACCCATAAAGTATTGATTGGATAGGTCTTGACCTGTTTTCACAATAGGAGTCGCCGTGGCGAAGTGGCTAGGTGCTCGCCGAAGTCCGGAGGGCCGTGGGTTCGCTCCCTGGCGGAGCTGGACTTTTTTTCAAAAATGATCTTGGCTCCCAGGTCAACCCAGCCTTGAGTGGGTACCGGGTGCAGTCCCGGGAAGTAAAGTCGACCGGTATGATGCTGACCACATCACCGATCCCTTAAAGGCTTGGAAAAGGGTCCCTTAAGTTACTTTACTTTACTTTACTTTACTATTTTTACTATATGCACAACACGCCTAAAGGCGCTGAAAACGTCATTTCGTGTTTTTGCTTTACTATTACGGCTATGTGAGTGTGTGTTGTTTTTAGGAACCATGCTGGGCTGAAAAAGGATTTAGGTGAAGAGAGATGTTACTCGTGCAGCAATATTCAACACAGAAGCACAATGCAAGTGAATGCCAGATTCTCCGGCTCGTCATATGGGCCTGCCATGGTATTCTTTATTCGTGGCAAGTTTTTGTTTCTGAAAATAGTTAGCCGTTGAATTGTTCTCCATATGTAGACTAAAACTATATAGTTCGGTCGCTCAGCTACTATGTTGGTTGCTTGGTGCGACACTGTGAACTGCGGATTTCATTTGAGATGCTTTTGACTGTGAACTAGAGGATTTTGAATGTGTTAAATGGCCCGTTGCCTGAGAACTGATGGTGCCTTATGCGATCAATTTTTAGTTGAGTCAAGAATTAACATCACTGCACTAGGGGCATTTGCATACGCGCTCCGTCTCCATCCTCAGCAGCAAGCGCAGAGTTCTAATACTCATAGTGCCAGTCGTAGTCTGGTTGTATGTCCTCTGGTCACACCCAGGTGCATCATTCTCTCCAGCCTATAATAATCTTGTTTCTCTTCTGACTTCGTTGCTTGTTCCCAGAGGACTCTGACCAAGCCTGCCTTGTCATGTATCAATTCACCATCCAGCGTTGCAGATCCAGCCAGTCTGTCTACCTGTTTATGCACCACCACGCCAGCATGGCATTGAGAAAAGATCCAAAGTTTGCTCACTACATCGTGAATTTGCAAGTGAAGCTTGTGACTCTGCTCAAAGCATCACTGTCTTCACCTTTTTCAGCATGCTTTTAGAGTCCGTTTCAATTACGACGTGTGCATGTATCTTGCTCTCTAGCCACCGACAGGCTGCAGTAACCGCCTCCACCTCGATTCTTGTGCTAGATGTCGTGGTATCATATACTAGGCTGTCCTGAACTAAAGATTTTTCTTTGGCTTTCGCTACGAAACCCTAGGCACTACTCTTCCCTTTGAATACAGAACCTTCTTTGTAGATAATGAGATCATCAGGACGAGAATTGTCTTGTTTTTAACTGTTGGACTTCCACCTCAGTAGCTCACGCTAGCCACTCTCTGCACTCCTGGTCTTTTGTGATCATGACCCTACATAGGTCAGACTTTCCCTCTGGTGCTATGACCCACTGCTCTCCTCGATGAAAAGTCCTGGACAGATGAACGAGCCGTTTTGTTGTGAAGCTGGAACTGCCTTCACCTGATTACTTGGTTTCATACATACTTCACTTCTTCCTAACGTTTACCGCCTGCAAACTCCCTATGTATGTTATAGTTGGTCGTCAACTTCTGGACACGGGACTTGTTCCAGATGTTTTGTATACACACCCATTTCACAGATCAGGTTTATTTGTATGCAGACTACTGGTATCCCGCCTCTCAGGAAGAATGCGGTTTAAAAAAAAAAACAGTTGGTTTGTCTGCTTATACATGCATTTTTTTTTTTTTTTTAATTGGTAATTCATATTGTGAGTTACTAGACCATATTGCTTATTCTATTTTTGGGGTAGGGGGGGGGGGTGGGGTGGGGGGGTGGGGAGGTAAAGGGTGTAGATCCACTGCTTCATTAACAACAGAACAGGTAAGCTGCACATCCTTTAAGGAGCGACTGGCCGAACGGTTGGAACAATGGGCTCTCAAGGGGAAGACCCGAGTTTTAATCTTCGGTAAGGCTGGGGGATTGTTTTCTGTTTGAGGCAAAAATAAAACCTTACCTGCACAGTCGTGGCCACCCCCCTCCCCATACTTTTTTACTTTCCCTGGAATTCTCTTTGAAATATCGGAGCTCCCGAGATGGGGTAAAATTTAAAAAAAACATTTTTTTTAAAACGATCGTTTGTTTGTTACATGCCAGAGAAAGGAAACGATACTTATCTCCCCTTTCCGTCTGAGTATCTAGTAAGTATCTGTATGTGCATAGTCATGGTGAGCTGAAGTACTACTGCTCCTTTAGATCTGTCATAACATCAACAATAACATCGGGTACATTCTTATTCTAGATGAAGTAGTAGTGGTAGTGGCAGCTGCAGCGGCGGCAAAAACATCACCAGCAGTAGTAATCTTAATCATAGTAATTGTAGTAAGAGAAAGCCAACCTGAGAGATTAAAGGAGACGGGTTAGATCTGCAGCATTGGACGTTAAGGGCTCGGAATGCTGAAGAAAAAGAAGAAGAAGAAGAAGATCCCAAATATTAGAATGGGCGTCCCCAATACTTAAGCTGTGCGTGATGTTTTCCCATCTCCTGTGATTGGTAACATTAGATCTTATCATCATCATCCTGTATGTGCCGTTACCCGTCACGCTGGGCTCGCACTCGATTCCTCCACTGCGGCTCTATGGCATGCAACTTTCTCGATTTCTGACACAGAGTTCAGCCCAGGATTCTTTTGCTTCTCGTAATAACGTTCTTGTTAATGTTTTCTTTGGCCGTCCTCTTTTTCTCTCTTATAAAGTTTTTTTTTTCCCCATTTCCGTGCCTGATTTGTCATTCTTTGCTCATATCGTCTCTGACTGTGCCCAGTATATCTCCTCCCTTCTTTGTCTAAGTGCAGTCAATACAGGTTTTTGCCCAGAAATTTCTCTGATCGCTGCATTATTTCGGGGGAAAAAAAAAGGGGGGGGGGCGGGGAGAGACAAGAACAATTTCATACTAAATATGATAACCACATAAATTTGACACCCACATTTGTGTGGTCTCTAAATTCCCCGTGTGGGCTCTAGTGTCCTCATTTTGGGACGAAACCAGAATAGACCCACAGCCTCACAATAAGCAAGTCGTAAAAAGCAACTAATTAAGTCTAAAATATGATATGTTGGGCTAAAATGCGCATATATCGCAACCTAGCTACAAACCACAATGCACAGTCAACCTCCTTGTTTAAAGTCCAACACAAAATAAGGCAAGAGCATAGCATAGAACAATAGTATCAAAATATAAAAAGACAAGAAAAACTGAAAAATACGAGGAACAAACGTACAGTAGACCAAAACAAAAGGCAGGTAACAAGAAACCACTAGAAGAGGTGAAAAAAGTATTTTAAAACTCTCTTGGAAAAAAAGGAGAACGCTACGGGATAGAAACATATCAGCCAGTCATTATGTCAGGCATTCAGCCAGGGTTGCCAGATAATTAAAAAACTTAATTTTATGCCAAACCATTACCCAAAATATGCCAGAAAATGCCAAATAAAGAGTAACATTGTACTTGATTCACATCAAAAGCTCTAGATTGAATTCTTCACTGTCATCCTCACTGGAACCAGCGGAAGATACAGCGTAAACCTCTGCGGATGTAAAATCTTTAAGCATTTTCTCAGATGGGATGAAGTCCTTGCAATTCATCTAAAATGATGGCATATTTCTTGTTCCAAAAATCATCAATAAGGTCATCCTTGTTTGTTTGTTTGTTTTAGTATCCAGAAGCCATGAGTTGTTAAACCTTAGGCTCGGTATTATGGATATCGCAACCTTTCGGCCTTGATTCCATGATAAATACCGTAAATCTGGGAGAAATGTGGCTTTTCTGCCTACCCCCGGGAGTCAACCCGTACCACAAGGAGTTCGTCACCCGGTCACCGCGCAATCCGGTTTAGCCAACTACGCTAGAGAGCCGGGCTAGGTCATCCTTAAGTGCAGGCAATATGATATTTTTTATTAGGCATGAACATTTAGTTATATGCAACTGTATATGCTCAAATGTACTCCCCCGACCATGCGCCCTCATGATTTCACTTAGATGATCAATTGTGCGCATTGCACAAGGGCAGGTCATGCTTTCAGCAAGTTGCAACTCTGCTGCCTTTAACTTTACCATTTTTTTGTGTTTGCCTAGGAGTCATTGTTGTGATAAGCTGTGACTGGCTTTTTGACGTAGTTTTCATCCTGTGTCATCGAACTGTTCATGATTTGAAATGCTACTAATTCTTGGTGCAACAGTTGATACAGCTTGCAATATGATGTCTCTGATCCGTCTGAAGATCTTTTGAACCGTGGGTATGTTTTCTTCAAGTTACTATTATACTTGCGATGTCATAAGATGCTTTCCTTTTTTTTGGAATAGCGTGGCCATTGGTAAAAGTAATAAAATCTATCACAGATAGAACTAGGTCTATATCCTCTCTATTTTCTGTCCTCATGTAGTTTCTGAAATGTCTGAATCACTTGGTATCAGTGGTGGGTTTTGGGTTTATATCCCGCATTTATTCTAGTAGATTAACATAAATTACAGAGGGCCTTGGTTATCGAAGTCACGATCCGTTAGGAAGACAACAAATACAATAAGAAATGGCGCGAATCTCCGTTAGTCCGTACCAGGACATCACAACAAAGTCAAACTGAAAAAAAAAAAAAAAAAAAACCAATGATAACTGTAGGTCTACATTACTTGCAGTAAATCTGCGTGTTTCTAACCATGAAGAAAATGTGAGCATATCTTGATAAGAAAAGCCAGGAAAAACCCAAATATGCCAAAATATGCCAGTTCATTATCTTATGCCAGTTCAATTTCAAATATGCCAAATTTGTGAAATCTGGCATCAAAAATGCAAATATGGCAACCCTGCCTATCACGTAAGACGTAGCTTGAGTTCGCCTACTTCAAATAACCAACAGAGCCTCTAGAAGCTTCTAGATCCCTAGCTGGCTCTTGGCCGTGACCTTTTCCTGCTGTGCAACGTCAGATATCCATGTTTTGGTGTCTGCCTGGCGCCATTAATTTACGGCAAAGTCTTACAGGTGATTATTTCTTGGGCAGACAATTTAAACATGTTTGTGCTGATGATCGACCAGTGAATGATTTGTTTAATGTAAAAGATATCTCGGGAAATTAAACAGGAATTTTGTTTGCGTTTTTTAAAGGGGAAAAGGGGAAAGGGGGGGGGGGGAGGGGGGGGGGGGGGGGGGGGGGGGGGGGGGGGGGGGGGGGGGGGGGGGGGGGGGGGGGGGGAGGGTGGGAGGGGGGGGGGGGGGGGATGGGGGGGGGGGGGGGGGGGGGGGGGGGGGAGGGGGGGGGGGGGGGGGGGGGGGCGGGGGGGCCGGGGGGGGGGGGGGGGGGGAAAGGGGGGGGGGGGGGTGGTGGGGGTGGATATCCGAAGTGGAAAAGGGTGGCGCGGGGGCGGGGGGGGGGGGTGTCGTCTGTACAACAAAGAATGAAACGAAAACAATAGAGAACAAGAAGGGTTGAATGAAAGGGTGGAAAATAACAATTCACTCACACTACAGTTACTGAAATGGGGAAACAATGGGATAGAGGAAACGAGGGTGGCCAAGAGAAATCCTAAGAGGAACTCATAAGTTTGAGGTTTGAGGTTTTCTCAACGGAACAAGATCATGGCACACGGGTAGTAACCCATAAGTGCTCTGTTCTTCTTCTAACTCAAGTACGAGTCAGAAGAAGCTCAGCATAGTGCACAGGCTCTGTAGCCCCGTTGAGGTTCCTGGAATACTTGGGGTAGATTTTTAACTCCAGATTTCGCTTGGGCAGCGCTGTTAGGCTACTCTTTTCGATTTCCAACTGCCAAGGGATTCCTTACGTGCGCAACAATTCACACAGGCGTCCGATCTCACTACCCAGAGACCAGGGGGAAATTACTATAAGTCCGAGTCCATGTTAAAAATTCCCAGCCCTTACCTGGAACTGAACCCGGAACCTCTAGCACTCGAGACGGACACTCTGCCTCGAGACCAAGCAGCTCCCTTAGAGGAACTGATGAAAGATGCTGGAGTGGATTACATCCTGCACAGGTCACAATGTGACGAAGGCCTAAGACTGCTAGGCCTGGGGCGTTAAGTAAAAGTAAAGGTCCCTTTTCCGCGCCTTTAATCGTGTGCAGCATTGAACGTCAAGGGCTCGGAATGCTGAAAAAGAAGAAGAAGAAGATCCCAAATATTGGAATGGGGGTCCCTAAAACTTACAGCATACATGGCTAGACCAACATTTTATAGACCAATCGGTACTCGCTGGGTGATGTGGTCAATATCATGCCGATCCTCTTTACTTCCTTGTACCCATTTTTTTTTTTTTTGGGGGAAGGGGGGGGGGGGGGGTCTATCAGGAAGCCGGGATTTTCGTACAGCAACTGTTATACTATTTATAAATACTTGTATTATAGGTGCCACAAAAGCAGAGGAACACTATTTTTTAAGCCAACAAAGTCACAGTGCTTCAGGTAAATAGTTGCTGTATGAAGCGCTGTTGAACTTATTTTGATTTTGTTTGAATATAATAATCATTTTTGTATCAAGTGTTTCTTTAAATTATAACTACGATGTCTTTTTGATGTATATGAAACAAGGTCATGCTTTACCGCAGAAAGATGTTTCTATGTGTCGAATAAAGTCTGTTTATATGAATACCACACTGCGTTGTTCTTTTTTATATAGTTAAACTATGAGAAATACAGATAATAAGAGCAAAAGGCCCCACGAAACAAAACCTCTAGTTACATTCCTTGTTTTTAAACTTGGAGGATTCTTCTTCTTCTTCTTTGCGCTCACCAGCTGTACACTCTGGCGTAAAGTTCTGGTTGTTCGTCCACTTCTGGACTGCAGTCATGCTCCAGAACCTGAGTGTTGCGTGTGCTTCAGTTTTACAGATCTGATTCAATTGAATGCAGACTGCTGGTTCCTTGCCTCTCAGGCAGATGCACTCCGACTTCAAAGAAAGCTCCCCAGTTAGTCGACTCTTACGACATGCTTTTGGTGAGGCAGTGGGTCTATTCTTGTTTTCCCCACAATGGGGCCCCGGAACCCACACGGGGGGCAGTGGGTCTATTCTTGTTTTCCCCACAATGGGGCCCCGGAACCCACACGGGGGAAACTTGGAGGATAATAACCATACTTGTCTCTCCGGGAATGAATTTTCCTAATGCTACTGACCAATCAGAATTAACCAGCGAAACCCGGCTGGCCAATCAGAACTTTCGAATACTTATTTATAAATTCAGACAGGGTGCCCTTAACACCTAAAAAGATTAATTAATTACGTCCTTCTTAGGACGTTATTTTTTTGTTATTTGAAGCCCCACTCTGGCTTTTGCCAGGGGCCGCAATATAGGCAGGTCATCATTATGGCCAAATGTCTGAACGCGGTTTCTGGGACCTCTCCACGGTGATCCTCATCCGCATGGTGGCACTTTGTGTCATCGGGTGTTTATCGCTTGTGTGATGTCCTGGTGGGGTAAAAAAGCCAAGCCAAGCCCTTAACACCCCATTATAAGAGAACCTTGCCCTCTGCGACGCTAATAATAAAAAAAATCACTATAGCGGTGCATATTGCCTGTGGGAAATGAGTCATCCAACCCTTTGCCATAAAGCTGGCCTTGCATTAAAGAAATATCGATTTGACTTCATTATCCTCTAAGAAAATACCGACACCCCGGGAGAGAAAATGGAGACAAAGTATCGATTTCATATACCTTCACCCTCCCGGAAAACCAACCACTCGAGATTCCATCAGCCACCCGATCGATATTTACTAAGGATAAAGAGGGTGGCTGCCTAAGACACATAAAAAAACCCAATCACTTGTGACGTCAGATGGTAGCCATCTTTTACTAAGGATAAAGAAAGCAGTTGCTAAGGCCCCGGGTGTAAATGTGGCCTCTAAACGACTCGTACACTACTAATAGGTTGGCCATTATTTACGCCATATTCTGAGAAGAGCAAAATGTGAACATGTTGCGACAACATAATAATATTTATGGAAAAAGAGATATAGGAAGACAATAAGATAATACTGATAGAAGCCTTCTGCAATGGCTTTGAAAGTCTTGGAACATAATACTTTTAAACTTCTACATTCTAGAACAAAAGAGACGCCGGTACTCATCATAAAGAGTCTAAAAATGGTGCGAGATTTATCACAAAGTCTCTGATTGTAACGCTGAAAAAAAAAGTTATGCCTAAAAAACGCGGAAGTACTGCGCACTCATGAGCACTGCCAGGAAAACTGCCAAGATTTGAAAGATCACAAGATGTAGAAACGTTTCATTATCTACGCTGTTCCACCATCTGTGGCTTAGGCGTTGCGAAATTTCTTCGTAATGCCTGGGTGCCGGGTTCGATCCCAGCTGCGGATGGTTTGTCTTGCGTTGGTTTCTACAGTGGCACGGAGAGCTGACCGTCCAGAAAGCAGTGGCAAACTACTCAACGTAAAATTTGCCTAGAAACACCGCAACAGACCCCCCCCCCCCCCCCACAAAAAAAAAAAAAAAAAAAAAAAAAACACGCTGGGGTTGGTCCTATAAAGGATACGCAACTAGCTTAATCGACCAGAATTCAATGATAACAATTAGAGATGCAGAAAAACACGTACAATTCACGAACGATAAACGAAGAAACCCATAAGATAAACAGATGAGGCACACAAAAAAGGAGGGGGGGGGGGGGGGGGGGGGGAAGTGTGTGTGGGCAGAGGCAAAGATATATGTCTTGTTTGCCATTGACCTTGCCAGTCTCAACAGCGGAGTCGCAGCACAGAAATCATTCGGGAGGGGGGAAAGGCGAGGGGTGTGTGCTCAGCCCTCGCATCATTTTCTAACATTAAGGAGGCTTAAGCCACTGTGGGTAATGATGCTAAGGATTAAACACATTATTATTATTATTATTATTATTATTATTATTATTATTATTATTATTATTATTATTATTATTATTATTATGTGGATACTGGTAAACCAAAGTCTGTGTCACCAGCAAGGGAATTAAAATTAAAATTAAGGGAGCATGCATTTTCCCCGTAGCAACATATGAATGTGAGTTGTGGACTATCTCCGATCTTCTCCGTAGCAACATATGCATGTGAGTTGTGGACTATCTCCGATCTTCTGCGTAGCAACATATGCATGTGAGTTGTGGACTATCTCCGATCTTCCCCGTAGCAACATATGAATGTGAGTTGTGGACTATCTCCGATCTTCCCCGTAGCAACATATGAATGTGAGTTGTGGACTATCTCCAAGTCCTTAAGAAAGAGAAAATATGGACTTTTGAGTTCAAACGCTATAAAAAAATTATATGAAAACTATGGCAAAGAAGAAACCACATATAGCCAAGTTAAAAAAAACTGATCATCAACGAAGATTGGCTAATAAACGTCTTGTCTCGGAAGATGAAACATTTTTGTCATATCAAGCGCCGTAGAGGATCGAAAAACATAATAGCAGAAGGCATGGTACTAGGAAGGAGGGGCAAGCCCGACCAACACGAAGATATGCAGCTAATATAAGAGACTCTTTGAGTATGAAAGTATACGAGGGGGAAGAGCTGTCGAGAGACCCAGATTCTTTCAGGCAGACCTTGATGAGAGCGACGTTCTGCAAAGGACCTGCTATATGATGATGGATACTACCCCCTTCCCCCCCCCCCCCACCCCCACCCCAGACACACACAAATCCACATAAATATACAAATACATTAAAAATACATTTTACAAACTATCAAATGTTTGAACTTCTTCTTCTTCTTCTCATCCACCTTGTACCTCAGCGAAGTGTCGAGGGGAATGTATAAACAAATTTTTAAAAATGGAAATGGAAGGTCTATAGAGGGTTGAGGGCCAGGACACTTGGTCCCTTTCATATTTCTAGGCAGAGTAAGGGAAGTTGGGGGGGGGGGGGGGGGGCTGACCTCCCCACTGTGAGATGGGAACTGAGCTCAAGGTGTCTCAGCACTCCTTGTTCTGGCTGCAATGTGTCTCATGAGGTTTATAACCATCGCGTGTGTTCTGTATTTCTCGCGGTCTAATCGTGTTTATTCTGAAACCCCCGCCTGGTTCTGCAACAGATCCACAGTGCAACCAGCGCCTCCCCTCCTCCTTCCCCCTCGTTCCCTTACCCCAAACACACCTGAACTATCTACCTGTTGACACGCAACATACAGTAGCCTATACACCTGTGTCTGGCATGATAATAGCTTTTAGTTGAGGAAATTAACTCTTTGCCTTCTCTCTCTCTCTCTCTCTCTCTCTCTCTCTCTCTCTCTCTCTCTCTCTCTCTCTCTATGTTTGTGTGTATGTGTGTGCGTACCCGAGGCTTCGGGCACATATATGTGAAAGTTCTAGACGTGAAGTTACTTTAATGTTCCTTTTTATTCTTCGTCCTTATATAATTGTCTATATCAGCAATTTTGTCTCGTGCAAATATCACTGTCAGTGTTAGATCGTTCAGGGGTCCATGGAGTTTACGTTTCACTGCTGTTCTTCGTGGCCAAAAGGTTTGCCCTAATGTATCCTATTCGGTGCAGTCCCGCAGTGTATGTTCTGACTGGGTCACCTTCCCACTGGTACACATGCTGATACGTCTATCTTGAATTTTGTATACATTTTGTTAAGTAATCGGTTGTGCCCTGTTCTGAGGCGGAGGATAATCCTGATCTATTTATAACAAAATAGTCGCCTTGTACTGAGGCTGGAGGTCTTCTGATTGGGTATATGATCCTTTTCTTGTGGTAAAATGCTAATTGTTAAGTTTACAGTAAAATAATGTGTGGCAAGACCCCTACTGCCCCATCCATCTCCTCCCCCCCCCCCACCTTTTTTCCACCCCTGTGATTTTACAAATACTATAATTAGTTTAAACTGCGAATCGACACCATGGCACAAGGGTTAAAAAAAAAAAGTAAAGATCCCTTTTCACGCCTTAGGCGCATCGGGTAGATTGGAAGAGCACCCATATTTTTCCAGAGCAACCAGCACTGGGTGAGCAATGTGGTCAGCATTACGCCGGCCGTCTTTACTTCCCCAGGGCAGCCATCCTGGTACCCATGTTAGGCTGGGTCGACCTGCGACGCCCTATACCATGATAAAAATCCACGCAGCCAGCAGTGGGTTTCGATCACGGTATGTTGGAATTACGAGTCGGAATCGCAACGCCTAAGCTACGGACGCATGGCACAAGGGTAGTAACCCATAAGTGCTCTGTTCCACTTCTAACTCAAGCCTGAGTCAGCAGAATCTCAGCGCAGCGAACGAACTCCATAGCACAGGCTAGGATCCTGAAATACATTAAAAAGAGGAGGACAGTAAAAAAAAATCCCAAACACTATAAATAAGAACTTGGAGAAAAAAAATCCGCATACATCCAAGTATCAATACCATAATGTTTTGACTTTTTATTTGAATATAAATATTTAAACTACATTTATATTTAAATGGAAAAAAACACATGTTAGTTTAACAATTTATTACAAGTATAAATGTTCACAATTTCAAAAATTGCTTGATGCAACCCACCCCTGGGTAGAATGCCCCTTCCCCCACCCCCATCCACATGGAGGAAAAGGGGAAAGGGTACCAGGTCGAAAACCACAGTAAATCTACACCATCTGGTGTGGAAATCGAACCGTGATAGCAAAGGTGGTAAACCGAACTCACTAATCACTGAGCCACACAGCCGCGCTGGAGTTCATCAGTACAGATTTATTTAGTTTATGTGATGATTAATTATAATTTCCTGTAAACATCGCTGGGTGTATTTTCATCTCTGACTGACGTTTTAAAAGCAAAGCTTTTAATATTTTCAAGCAAACCTAAATTTTTCAGTAAATATTACATCGTATAACATGTAATAAATTATCTTTTAATTGCAAGTTGATACGCATTTTTTTTCAAAGTGTAGATAAATATTTAAGCAGAAGATATGCACATGCATCTTAGTGCTATGGAAAAAAAAAACAAACGTTAGATAGTTTTAAAGTGGCGCCACGTTAAACCTAAAACTAAACGATACGAAATAGTTTTAGGCCATCTCCTAGTTAAGATGTTTACACTTCCGGTCGTCGACTGTTGTAACATCAAGCAGGCGATATTAATAACCTAGTTCCTTTCTCATAACTTCAGTCAAACTATTATAAATACTGTAACCATTCCCTTTTCCGACATTCCCTTTTCCTAACTGTAACCCAACTGATCTTGCTATTATCTAGGCATTATTCTTAACAAATTGACAACAGATCAAATGGTTTGGCCATGTAACAAGATTGGCATCAGAGAGAGAGAGAGAGTAACAGAGGGCAATGTTATACACATTCATGTGTAACAGATCCAGAGGTCGACGGCGCAGATATACTGGCCGGCTCTGCACCTCTTGGTGGTGAATTGATGTATGACAAGCTAGACCCCATGGGAACGAAAGAACAGTAAGGAGGCGCAGACAAATCAAAACAGTCTGAGGAGAAAAGCGTTGCGAGGAGTTACCAGGGGATCTGGCTGACGCTCAACACTCAAGGAAAGGGCGAGATAAATATACAGACTGTTACTGGTGCCATTGGAATTAGAACTCTTCGCTTGCTGCTAAAGATGGGGACGACGCACTTATGGGAGTGTTCCGAGTGCTGTGATGTCGATTCCTAATTCAAAATTCAACCTATACTATTATTTTTCGAGAGGACATTTAAAAAAAATGCATTTTGCTTTAATGCAGCGGTTCTTAACCTTCTTAATGCTGCGATTCCTTAATAGTTCCTCGTTTTGTGACAACCCACCAGTCATAAAAAGAATTTCGTTGCTGCTTCACAATTTCAGTAAATATGTGTTTTCCGATGGTCTTATGCGACCCCTGTGAAAGAGTTGTTCGACCCACAAAAGGGTCGCGACCAGTAGGTTGGGAACCATTGCTTTATTGAATAAATCGATCAGTGAAACATGGTAAGATTTATCATTCATGATAAATTTATCCAAGGCTCGCCTACGTTAAAAGTCACACTTGTGAGATATGATACCTGAGCAAAGCAGACAGAGAATTATCTGCTATAAACTACAGTAAACCTGACAGTTTCTCTTTTTAGGGAGAATGATGAAGCAGAAGGAAGAGGAGGACGAGGAGGTATGGGACGAGGAGAAATGGACAGAGGAATAATAATAATAATAATAATAATAATAATAATAATAATAATAATAATAATAATAATAATAATAATTAGAAGAAGAAGAAGAAGAAGAAGAAGAAGAAGAAGAAGAAGAAGAAGAAGAAGAAGAAGAAGAAGAAGAAGAAGAAGAAAGAAAGAAAGAAAGAAAGAAAGAAAGAAAGAAAGAAAGAAAGAAAGAAAGAAAGAAAGAAAGAAAGAAAGAAAGAAAGAAAGAAAGAAAGAAAGAAAGAAAGAAAGAAAGAAAGAAAGAAAGAAAGAAAGAAAGAAAGAAGTGGGAAAAAAAAGGAGAGGAAGACTTCAGTGCACCAGTTTTTGTCCCCTATTTACATGACTCTCTCTCTCTCTCTCTCTCTCTCTCTCTCTCTCTCTCTCTCTCTCTCTCTCTCTTTCTCTCTCTCTCTCCGCAGAGAGTTCTCCTTCCGATGAGTGACGAATCATAAATAGAAAACACTACAGTCTGCCGGAGAAATAGTCAGCCAGACAGCAAATAGACAGACTATCAGACTATTATATAACTACTAAAGAAACAGACAGATTAAACAACACAGTTGTAAGAGAAGACAGACAGATAAAGAAGAAACAGTCTGAATAGCAGATTTGTAAGAATACTCTAGGATTTATTGGCTTTTGTGGTTTTTCTTGGCAAATTTACGTCTAGAAGTTTGCCACTGCTTACTCAACAGTCGACTCTCGATGTCGCTGTCGAAACGCAAAGTGATCTGCTGCCAAATCCCGCTAAGCTGGGATCGAACCCGGCACCACCGTATTACAAAGCGCGTCTGCATCGCCGAAGCCACTGAAGCCGACATGTTCTGAAAACAGATAAATTACTAGACTGATTGAACAACAGATTTGAAAGCAAACAGAAGAACGAACCAAGTCACTTCAACTCAAAAGCAAAGGTGTCATGCTAACGCTACCTAGGTTAATTCTGAAGCAGGTAGGGGGCTGTTTGATTAAGCTGAATTGAAGCCGAAACATTGTCAAAAATGTCAACCAAATGGTCACATCCGCTAGGAGGCGCCGCTGGTGACTAATCTCTTGTCTGTATCTTTGAGTCGTGTCTATGACGTTGGAAATCGAGCTACCGTGAGGCAGACATCATTGTAGATCTTTTGAAACTAGAAGCGGTTTAACGTGAGGCAGGCTGACAGTGACAACAGCATTATATATTATTGTCATTCGTTGGTGAATTTAATGTGTGTTGTGTGTGTTTCATGACCCAAGGAATGGAAGGCAGGAAGGATCAAATGGATGCAGATGTCAACAGGTAAGATAGAGTGAATTTGATCATGTTCTCGAAAGCTAAAGTAATATATCAATGTCTAAATGCAAGTTCCTTAGGCCTAATTTTGGGAGAAACAAGAACAGAGCAACCCGCCTAACATCTTGTAAAAGGTGACTAAATAAGGATCCTAAATGCCGGATGTGCCAACGGTACCGAAGACGTCAGTCTATATGGCGGATTGGCATGATACTATTTTTGGTAGTAACAAGCTTATGCTTCTGACAATAGTTAGCTGTTACATTTTTGTTCATGTTTAGACTGATAGGATATAGTTTCGTTGCCCAGATGCTGAAGTTTGAAGTTTGAACAACGGATCAACATCATGACACACGGGTAGTAACCCATAAGTGTTCCGTTCTTCTTCTAACTTAAGTCTGAGTCCGAAGAAGCTCAGCACAGTGCACAGGCTCTGTAGCACCAGCCAGGATCCTGAAATACTTTGGGTAGATTTTAACTCCAAATTTTGCTTGGGCCAGCGCCATTAGGCTACTCTTTTCGATTTCTAGCTGCCAAGGATTTTTGTTACATGCGCTTCAATGCACACGGGCATCCGATCTCACTACCCAGAGACCAGGGGGAATTACTATAAGTCCAAGTCCACGTGAAAACATCCCAGCCCTTAGCGGGGATTGAACCCGGAACCTCTAGCACTCGAGGCGGACACCATGTCTGGAGACTACGCAGCCCTGGGCTGAGTGTGGGGCGCGACACTGTGAGCTAATGGCTTCATGTTAAATGCTTTTTATATTATGTCGCAATCGGAAAAAATGGTATTTTCTCGTAAACTGTATCTTTTCTTAGAAAACGAAATACTCTGTTCAAGTTAATGAAACGCCCCAATGCAGCGGTTCTGAATATGTGGGTAGCAACCTTTTTGGGAGTAGAACGACGCTTTCACAAGAATTGCCTAAGACCATCGGAAAACACATCGTCACTGAAGTTATGAAGTAGCAACGAAATTAATGTTATGGTTGGGGGTCACCACAACATGAGGAACTATCTTAAAGGGTCACGGCATTAGGACGGTTGAAAACCACTGCCTTAATGGTTCATTGCGAAAGGTATGGAAACTGTCGTGAGGAAGGGACAATACGATCACCGTGTGGTTTCCGGGGTTCCATTTTGGAGAACAAATAATAGACCCACTGCTCCCCCCTCCCCCATCCCTCCCCATCCCCCCCCCACCCCACAAGCATGTTGTGGGAGGCAGCTAATTAGAGCTTTTCCTTAAAAGTTAGAGTACATCTGCTTATTTAAACAAGCCACAGAGACCAGCGTCTTCATTAGCCAGGTGTAGGCTCCTTCATCAGAGCTTTCAACTTTGGACGTGTGTGCATATTTAGTACACAACCACTTAAATAGCACCACAGGTTTCAGAATATACTTTAACCAAACATAGCTGAAATCTTCTTCTAACATTTCAGTAATTCACACACACACAAACACACACACATACACACGAACACACGCACGCATACACGCACACACACGCTCACACATGCATACACACTCTCCGGTGGCTAGAGAACAAGATGCAAACACGTGTTGTAGTTGTAACTTATTTTGATAAAGTAACAGAAAATATATTTATTGGCACTCATGAAAGAATTAGAAAGATAGAAGAACACACAAGACAACATAAAAATCGGAAGCTGTAGTGACCGTGCCGGGAATCTAACCTTTCACCTCCAGTCGGCGTTTGCGCCTCGCTATGGAAACAAGCCCACTAAGAACGTGATCAACTAGGCACCCTAAAAAGGTGTCTTATTGACCATGTCTATCGTACAACTTGAAATCCACAGCTATGAACTACGGACATAATTCATTTCAAACCATTGAAATTGCACCGTAGAGATTTAAATTAACGCAGCATATGTCAAATAACAAACACAGCAACAAATTACGAACGCAGTCAACTTAATGCTTTGTTTAGAATACACAAACATTTAAGATGTATGACGCTCTCGGTTCTGCCATCGGGAATTTAACCGGGTGCAATGAAGTCGATTCCCTACTTTTAACCCTTTCTACTCAGAATCATTTGTAGCCGAGACGCACTGCACCGGTTTCACACGCCGCCATATTGGTGATGGTCGGTTCATTTCCCCAGACCCTTTCTAATGCCGCTGCTACCGGTTCTAACAATAAACAAACAATAAACATTTCTATTTCTCGTGATTACTTATTGCATTTCACAAATATCCTTCTTTGAACCTACTGGTATGTAATAAAGTAAAGTAACGATCCCCTTTCACGCCTTAGGCGCATTGGGTATATCGGAAGAGCGTCCCATTTTTACAGACCAATCGGCACTAGATGGGTAATGTGGTCAGCATTACGCCGGCTGTCTTTACTTCCACAGGACAGCCATCCTGGTACCCATTTTAGGCTGGGCCGACCTGCGACGCCTCATACCATGATACATATCCACGCAGCCAGCAGTGGGTTTCGATCGCGGTACGTTGGATTACGAGACGGACTCGTAATGCCTAAGCGACGGACGCCGCCTAAAGGTATGAGGAATAATATTATATGTTCTCTAGTTGTGTGTGCCATTGTCAGAAAATGTATTTAGTGTCTCCACAATTAATGTTGGCCATACGCCCGCCTGAGGATCGGAAGGTCGTGGGTTCAGTTCCCGATGTAGCCGGACTTTTTTTTTGGCCTTGGTTCCAACGTCGATCCAACCTTGAGTGGGTACCAGGTGCAGTCCTCAGAAGTAAAGGCGACCGGCATGATTCTGACCACATTACTCACCAAGTGCCGTATGAGGTTGCTATAAAAAAAAAATAAACAAATCAAGAGGAAGACAATGAGCACAGATTCTCGGCATATTTATATTCGTGACATTGCGGGGAATCGAAATATGAACTGATATATGCTGAAGATGGAAAAATCACAATATTGAAAGCAAGACTGTCCACCCCAGTCTGCAACATATGATGATGATGCTGACGATGATGATGACGACGATGGTAATGACGACGATGGTAATGACGACGATCATGATGATGATGACGATGATGATGATGATGATGACGACGACAATGAGTCGAAGAAGACGATGATGATGACGAGAATAATGCTGTTGATGACGGTGATGATGATGATGATTATGATGATGATGATGATAATGACGATGACGTCGACAACGACGACCACGATGATAATGACGACGACGATGAAAACGATTATGATGATGATGATGATGGGACCTTCGTCGTGCTAACAATGTCGTACTGTGTGCTCAGACTTTCCTTGCATGATATATGAAACGAGAACAGAGTATGTATGGAAATATATAGTGCAACCAAAAGGATTTTGTAAAACCAAATCAGAGCAGGCACAATACATCAGCATATGTGCCCTGGTGTTATTACCGAGCTATATCATGCAGTAATATATGTTTGTTAATCATTTATGACTCACATAATCAGCCAGTTATCACGGGGTATTATTGGTGGAAATAGCTGTGGGTGCACAGTAACGAGTGAGTAGGCAGTGTGTGATCGGGTGAGTAGGCTGTTTTTGATTGGCTGTGTAGGCTGTTTGTGTTTGGATGTGTAGCCGTGTGTGATCTGGTGTGTAAGTCGTGTGTGGTCGAGTGTGTAGGCCGTGTGTGGGCGAGTTTGTAAGGAGTGTATGATCACGGGTGTGTAGGCCATGTGTGATTGCGTGTGTAGGCCGTGTGATCAGGAGTGTAGGCTGTTTGTGATTGGGTCTGTACGCCGTGTGTGATTGCATGTATAGGCCGTGTGTGATTCGGTGTGCTGTTCATGTGTGATCAAATGTGTAGGCAGTGAGTGATCGGGTGTGTAGGCAGTGTGTGATCGGGTAAGTAGGCCGTGTGTGATCGGGTGTGTAGGCAGTGTGTGATCGGGTAAGTAGGCCGTGTGTGATCGGGTAAGTAGGCCGTGTGTGATCGGGTGTGTAGGCCGTGTGTGATCAAATGTGTAGGCAGTGTGTGATCGGGTGTAGGCCGTGTGTGATCAAATGTGTAGGCAGTGTGTGATCAAATGTGTAGGCAGTGTGTGATCAAATGTGTAGGCAGTGTGTGATCGGGTGTGTAGGCCGAGTGTGATCGGGTGTGTAGGCCGTGTGTGATCGGGTGTGTAGGCCGTGTGTGATCGGGTGTGTAGGCCGGGTGTGATAGGGTGTGTAGGTCGTGTGTGATCGGGTGTATATGCCGTGCGTGATCGAATGTGTTGACGTGTGATTTAGTGTGTGGCTGTAGCACAGTTACAATGAGCGCCACAAAACGGTTACTACTTGACCTGTGATTTAGTGTGGCTGTAGCACAGATATCCCATTCTGCTTGATAAAAAGTGACAGTTAGGAACCTGGAAATGGCTTTTCGAAGTAACTCTCGGGTGTACCCCGCGACTTGACTAAACGCTCGCCTACTGAACCGATTAAATGGTGAATCAATCAGTAAATTGCCGTCTCCATATTGAAGGTTGACTGCAATGGACATTCAACACACTCTGTCTCTTGTCTTGGTTGTACATTCTCTCAGGCGGATGTTAATCTCGTGATGTTTACTTACCATTTGTATCATTGTCTACCTCTTGTTTTCTTTTCTCGATCTTTCCCTCCAGTATGGTTTTTAAAAGAGTGTTATGTTGTTTCTTAATGTGGTAAAAATATTTCAGTTCTCTCTCTCTCTCTCTCTCTCTCTCTCTCTCTCTCTCTCTCTCTCTCTCTCTCTCTCTCTCTCTCTCTCTCTCTCTCTCTCTCTTAAAATTTCTTTCAGTAATTTTGTTTTTATTCGTAGTCTTTCCGGAACCTCTGAATTTAATTTTTGTGGTCATGAAATACGACCTGTGAATCTTATCATACAACAAAAGTCGAACAACAACAATAATAATTCATTTAATGAATGTAATAAATCTAGGAGAAATATACAGTGCTTAAAATACTATATTTATGTTTATACAACGAATCAATATTATGGCACTAGGGTGGTAACCCATAAGTGCTCTGTTCTACTTCTAACCCAAAACTGAGTGCGAAGAATCTCAGCGCAGTGCACTAACTCCGTAGCGCCGGCGAGGATCCTGAAATACTTTAGGTAGATTTTTAGGTACTTTTTTTAATTTGCCCAGGCAGCGCCGTTAGGCTACTCTTTTCGATCTCCAACTGACAACATATTTTGTTTACGTGCGCAACAATACACACAGGCGTCCGGTATTACTACCCAAAGACAAGGGAAAATTACTAGAGGTTCACGTGAAAATAATCCAAGCCTTCACCGGGGCTAGAACCCGGGACCTCCAGCACTGGGAGCGGACGCCATGCTTCGAGACCAATTAGCGACTCGCTTTTAATGCTATTCTTTTCTAAGGACGCGTTTATAGCATATAATCAGAAACTATTCACATATTTTCCTGGAGTTGGTGATATTGTATAGTTGGTGCGGGGGAACAGGTCCACAGATAAGCTGCAGGAGAAACAGAAAGTATAGAGGAGAGAGCGAGGAAGAGAAGATGGGAGGGGAAGAGAGCGATAACGATGACTGACGGCGCAAGGAAAGAGATCAGGAGCAAGAGTTGCAAATACACCGAGAGAGAGAGCGAGAGAGAGAGAGAGAGAGAGAGAGAGAGAGAGAGAGAGGGAGAAAGAGAGAGAGAGAGAGAGAGAGAGAGAGACAGAGAGAGAGAGAGAGACAGAGAGAGAGAGCACCCACAGTGAGAACAACTGTGAAGATCATTTATCACTGTCTTGACTTTCACAAACGTAACACATTTTCTCCGAGAGAGTGGAAACATGTGTTATAATTTTTTTTTTGTTTAACTTATGTGTATTTTTATTTCTTTGGTTGTTTAGAGTAGAAACTTCTCTCCCTCCTGAGAGTAGAAACTTCTCTCCTCCAGAGAGAAGAAACTTCTCTCCCTCCTGAGAGTAGAAACATCTCTCCCTCCTGAGAGTAGAAACTTCTCTCCCTCCTGAGAGTAGAAACTTCTCTCCCTCCTGAGAGTAGAAACATCTCTCCCTCCTGAGAGTAGAAACTTCTCTCCCTCCTGAGAGTAGAAACATCTCTCCCTCCTGAGAGTAGAAACTTCTCTCCCTCCTGAGAGTAGAAACATCTCTCCCTCCTGAGAGTAGAAACATCTCTCCCTCCTGAGAGTAGAAACATCTCTCCCTCCTGAGAGTAGAAACTTCTCTCCCTCCTGAGAGTAGAAACATCTCTCCCTCCTGAGAGTAGAAACATCTCTCCCTCCTGAGAGTAGAAACATCTCTCCCTCCTGAGAGTAGAAACATCTCTCCCTCCTGAGAGTAGAAACATCTCTCCCTCCTGAGAGTAGAAACTTCTCTCCCTCCTGAGAGTAGAAACTTCTCTCCCTCCTGAGAGTAGAAACTTCTCTCCCTCCTGAGAGTAGAAACTTCTCTCCCTCCTGAGAGTAGAAACTTCTCTCCCCTCCTGAGAGTAGAAACATCTCTCCCTCCTGAGAGTAGAAACATCTCTCCCTCCTGAGAGAGTAGAAAACATCTCTCTCCCTCCTGAGAGTAGAAACTTCTCTCCCTCCTGAGAGTAGAAACATCTCTCCCTCCTGAGAGTAGAAACATCTCTCCCTCCTGAGAGTAGAAACATCTCTCCCTCCTGAGAGTAGAAACATCTCTCCCTCCTGAGAGTAGAAACATCTCTCCCTCCTGAGAGTAGAAACATCTCTCCCTCCTGAGAGTAGAAACATCTCTCCCTCCTGAGAGTAGAAACTTCTCTCCCTCCTGAAAGTAGAAACATCTCTCCCTCCTGAGAGTAGAAACTTCTCTCCCTCCTGAGAGTAGAAACTTCTCTCCCTCCTGAGAGTAGAAACTTCTCTCCCTCCTGAGAGTAGAAACTTCTCTCCCTCCTGAGAGTAAAAATATCTCTCCCTCCTGAGAGTAGAAACATCTCTCCCTCCTCAGAGTAGAAACATCTCTCCCTCCTGAGAGTAGAAATTTCTCTCCCTACTGAGAGTAGAAACTTCTCTCATTCCTGAGAGTAGAAACATCTCTCCCTCCTGAGAGTGGAAACATCTCTCCCTCCTGAGAGTAGAAACTTCTCTCCCTCCTGAGAGTAGAAACATCTCTCCCTCCTGAGAGTAGAAACATCTCTCCCTCCTGAGAGTAGAAACATCTCTCCCTCCTGAGAGTAGAAATTTCTCTCCCTCCTGAGAGTAGAAACTTATCTCTCTCCTGAGAGTAGAAACTTCTCTCCCTCCTGAGAGTAGAAACTTCTCTCCCTCCTGAGAGTAGAAACTTCTCTCCCTCCTGAGAGTAGAAACATCTCTCC
>CAJHNH020000448.1:241758-244258 GCA_905116865.2 Candidula unifasciata | reverse complement strand
TTGTGTGATTCCAGTACTAACCTATGGATGCGAGAGCTGGATATCAACGAAAACTCTAGACACAAAATTAGACAGTTTTGAAAATAATTGCCTTAGAAGAATACTAAATTTCAAATGGTCAGATTTCCGAACCAATACACAAATAAGGCAAGAATCCAGGCAAGAGTATGTGTCTAATTTTATACGAAAACGCCGCTGGAACTATGCCGGCCACGCCCTTAGAATGGATAAATCAAGACTTCCTTACCAAGCCCTCATTTGGACACCACAGGGGAAAAGATCTCGAGGAAGACCAAGGGAAACCCTACGTAGAACTATCATCAGGGAAGGCTCGCTCATGGGCCACTTAAACATCCAAGACCTACAACAGATTGCAACGAACCGCCATGCATGGAGAGTCATGACCTCTGCGCTATGTGCCGCACTCGACACAAGAGGAAAGACTAACTAACTAATGAATCCAAGATGGCGACAGTGAGAGCGTACAACATGAATAGAGGAACAACAGGATTCAGCGAGAGACCTACAAGAAGATAGACTGGCTGCATAAGACTTCAAGTATAGCAGCATATTAAGCAACCGAGCACGCCAAGGCTAGGCTACATATCATATGTGAAATTGCGATATCTAGCGGTACAAAGCAGATACCTACAAAAGAAGAAAGAAGAAGATAAGTGTGTGTATGTGTGCGTATGTGTGTGTGTTTTGAGTTAAGTTGAGTCAAGAATTGACATCACAGCACTCGGGGCATTCCCATGCATGCTCCGTCATCATCTTCAGCAGCCAGCGCAGAGTTCCAATACTGATGGTACCGGTCACAATCTGGTTAAAAGTCCGTCTTGTCTTTCCTTCGAGTGTTGTGAGCTGGCCTGATTTCGGCCTTATTCTCCCCAAGCCATAAAAATCTTGCTTCTCTACTGATTCCGTTGCATGTTCCCAAAGGGCCTAGTCATGTATCAATTCACCACCCAGTGGTGCAGATCCAGCTAGTCTGTCTGCCTGTTCATTACCCACCACGCCGGCATAGCCTGGAGAGAAGATTCAAATATGCTCACTACCCGTAACCTTCCTAGTGAAGCTTGCCACTCTGCTCGAAGCATCACTGTCTTCACCTTTCTCAGCATTTTTTCAGAGTCTGTTACATACACTACACTGCTGTCCGACAAGTAGAACGAATGACACGTGTGTGTGCTCCCCCTTCCCCCTCATATGGAATGTATATTAGTACGGATGTGAGTCGTGGACTATCTCTCAGTCCTTAAGAAAGAGAATAGGGGCTCTTGAGTTGAAATGCTATAGAAAGATTCTCAGAATATCTTGGACAAAGAAGATGAGAAATATTGACATCTTAAAAGATCTGAACATCAACGAAAGCTGAAATATTTTGGTCATATCAAGCGCCACGACGGATTGGAAAAAATTATAGCAGAAGGCATGGTACCAGGAAGGATGGGCAGGGGCCGACCAACACGAAGATGGGCACAGGATATAAGTGACTCCTTGAGTGTGAAAGTGCATGAGGCAGGAGAACTGGCGTTCTTTCAGGCAGACATTCTGCAAAGGACCTGCTACATGATGATGATGATGGTTGAATGCGAGAGCTCAGAGGTGGTGGCTACCCAAAAGCATGTCGTAAGAGTCGACTAACTGGGAGCTTCCTTTGAAGTCTGAGTGAATCTGCCGGAGAGGCAAGGAACCAGCAGTCTGCATACAGATAAGTCAGATCTATAAAACGGATGCACACGCAACATTCAGGTTGTGGAACAGGACTGCAGTCCAGAAGTGGACGAACAACCGGAACTTTCCGCCAGTTTACAGCTAGTGAACGCAAAGAAGAAGAAGAAAAAGAAGAAGTAGGTGAATAAACCAGGAATCCCATGTAAATTTTAAACCGAGACACCGTTAGGTATAAGACACTGGCTTATGTATGTTAAATCTAATAGTAATGAGCAGTGGGCTCAATATCACACACGTCGACTTTACTTCCTGAAATTTTCCTTGGACCCAGTTCAGGCGTTATCGAACTGTCGGACAATATTAATAATTATCTATCGGCAAATATATAGGCAAATTAGCAGGCAAACATGCAAATAGATTGGTGGATTTGAATATACATTTCTAACGTTGACACAATGGATAGACAAGCAGGTAAACGGATATACGGGCAAAGAGACAAGAAAGTAAAATCCAAAGAGAAAGCAGAATCTACGGAAAGAAAGCGCTTTTCAAGACTTAAAAATTTCATGTAAGCGCCAAATCTAGCTCCAAAAGAATTCTCATTAAATTTTCAAGACTTTGCAAGTTAGCAAGGATAAATCTGGCCGATAGAAAAGATGCATAGAGAAAAAACGTGTCACTGGCGAAACGCTTTAAAAAGGACAAGTTTAAATATCCGATATCGAACTTTCGTGTCCCAGTTATTACCTTAAAAATAATTACTGCACTACCACCTGAAACTCACCAGCCTGATTGTAACACATGCTGGAATAATCGCATAGTA
>CAJHNH020000448.1:226758-229258 GCA_905116865.2 Candidula unifasciata | reverse complement strand
GGGGCGTGAGAATGTTGCAACATAATCAAAGGAGCGGGAGTCTAGCAACATAATCAATGGGCGTAAGTCTAGCAACATAATCAAAGGTGCGTGAAAGTGTTGCAGCATAATCAGTGGGGCGTGAGAGTTTTGCAATATACTGAAAAAAAAAAAAAAAAAAAGGATGGGGTAGGGTTGTCCACATAGACTCAAATCTGGCGCGACTTGAAAAGAGTTGGAAACCACTGGTCTTGATAGCCCATATAAACCATGGAGTACAGTAAGTAGTTTGCGTGCGAACGCGCTCCATATTGCCGTGCTGCGGGGTTCGATTCCAGCCTTTCGTCTTGCCGTGGTATCGACAGTGGTATCAAGAAGCTGACGGTCCAGAAAGCAATGTCAAACTACGTGACGTAAATTTGCCCTAGAAAAACCACACTGCCACAAAATACTGGGGTTGGTTCTGCAACGTCCTGTAAAAGGATCCGCATCATTAAAAAGGCTTCCATCAGTGTAGTAACCCTTCGTCTAATAATTACTTAGTTTACCTTGTCTAAAAATTATTTAGTTTACCGACTTCGCTCCCAGAGTGTATTTTCGTAGCTCCTTTAATATTTTGTGGACATGTTATGAGAAGAAAGAGACATGAAAACTTGGCAACAACTGGTGAGATTCATGTAATGAGATTTGATGGTCATCGATTGTGATAACAATTACCTCTCTGTAAGTCTAAGATAAGGAAAGATGAGGAGGAGGGAGTTAGAAGAAGAAGAAGAAGAAGAAGAAGAAGAAGAAGAAGAAGAAGAAGAAGAAGAAGAAGAAGAAGAAGAAGAAGAAGAAGAAGAAAAAAGAAGAAGAAAAGAAGAAGAAAAAGAAGAAAAGAAGAAGAAGAAGAAGAAGAAAGAAGAAGAAGAAGAAGAAGAAGAAGAAGAAGAAGAAGAAGAAGAAGAAGAAGAAGAAGAAGAAGAAGAAGAAGAAGAAAGAAGAAGAAGAAGAAGAAGAAGAAGAAGAAGAAGAAGAAGAAGAAGAAAAATAAAAGAAGAAGAAGAAGAAGAAGAAGAAGAAGAAGAAGAAGAAAGAAGAAGAAGAAGAAGAAGAAGAAGAAGAAGAAGAAGAAAGAAGAAGAAGGAAGAAGAAGAAGAAGAAGAAGAAGAAAAAGAAGAAGAAGAAGAAAAAAAAATAAAGAAGAAGAAGAAGAAGACGAAGAAGAAGAAGAAGAAGAAGAAGAAGAAGAAGAAGAAGAAGAAGAAGAAGAAGAAGAAGAAGAAGAAGAAGAAGAAGAAGAAGAAGAAGAAGAAGAAGAAGAAGAAGAAGAGGAAGAAGAAGAAAAAGAAGAAAAAGAAGAAGACGAAGAAGAAGAAGAATGAGAAGGAGGAAAGGAGGAGGGAAGAAAAAGAAAAAGGAGGAGGGAGAGGGAGATGAGGAGGAGGAAGAAGAGGAGGAGATGATGGTGGAGAAACAGCAACGCCAGAAGCAGCAGAAGCAATAGAACCAGAAGTATCATGATGGAAACTGTCCAACCCTTACGGCAAACTCTACCGTAAGCTAACCGTTGGTGTGTATTTACTGGTCTCAACGTACGGTCACACATAACACTCCCATCTGTAATCTGTCTACGAACTATACTAAGACCACAACATCATTTCACTTTGCCGCTTCCGCGTTATCAAATTCAGACGATATTCTTGTAAATAAAGTCGTTCCTGTGTGTATTCCTCTTTCTCCCCTCCCCCCCCCCCCCCTTTTTTTTGCCTCTCGGCAGCATCGATTCTCCTAAAGTTATCAGGTAATCTACCCCACTCCAGAGCGCATTGAGATACCCTTGCCAGGTGCTCGCTTTAAGGAGGCGCAAAACCAGGAATTGAAAGAACCAGGTTTATATAAAGGCCGGTTCTACGAGGTGTCTGATAAGTTGCCATAGGAAAAATTAAACTTGTTTCTAGGAAAACAATTTGTATTTATATAATTAGTTCATCATTATTTAGGAAAAAACAAACCGTTACATTTCAATATTTGCCCTCCGCTGCAGTCTTACAGGTCATCAAAGAACAACAAATCAAGTGGTTTGGACACCTAACAAGAATCCCTGGTACTATCTGCCACAGCGAGCCACATTAAAACGTTACAACGGGTATAGAGTGAGTGGAAGACCTCGGAAAATATGGAGTGAGGGCATTAAGAACAGCCTTACAGAAATGAACATCAGTCTTAATAGTGCTCTTGACAGAGCTCACCAACAAACATCATCTTCCCCTGACACTTCGATGAGGTACAAGGTGGAAGAGAAGAAGAAGAAGCCCTCCGCTGCTGAAGTTTGAAGATTAAACAACGGACCAATATCATGGCACACGGGAAGTAACCCATATTTGATCCGTTCTTCTTTCTAACTCAATTGCGAGTCCGAAGAAGCTCAGCACAGTGCACAGGTTCTGTAGCACCGGCGGGGATCCTGAAATTACTTTGGGTAGATTTTTAACTCAAAATTTTGGCCGGGCAGCGCCGTCAGGCTACTCTTGTTGAT
>CAJHNH020000448.1:149258-221758 GCA_905116865.2 Candidula unifasciata | reverse complement strand
ACAGATGTGGGTGTCAGTATCAGACAGTGTACAGATGTGGATTTCAGTATGAGATAGTGTACAGATGTGGGTGTCAGTATGAGATAGTGTACTGATGTGGATGTCAGTATGAGATAGTGTACAGATGTGGGTGTCAGTATGAGCTAGTGTACAGATGGTGATTTCAGTATGAGATAGTGTACAGGTGTGGGTGTCAGTGTGAGATAGTGTACACATGGTGATTTCAGTATGAGATACTGTACATATGGTGATGCCAGTATGAGATAGTGCACCGGTGTGCAGGTGTGAGTGTCAGTTAAAAGCAGTTTACAAAAGTGTTTCGGGAATCATATACGGTTCGCATCATTGTGACCACACCACCCACTCATTGCAATTCTGAAAAATATGGAACCAGCACCACATACCAAGTAAACACAGAAACTTCACAAAATGCTTGTATACTTTTTGAAATGTAATTTTTCATGGCCTGATTGTCGAACAAACCACAACAACAACAATAAACACAGAGAAAAACCAAAATACAAATCTAAATTCAGCTTAGAAATAGCTAATGGACATGGCCCGAACTCTTGGGAAAACACAACATATTTGTGACAAACGCTTTACATTACAATACCCGCGACGATATACAGTGAGAGCTATAATAGGAATGGCTAAAGCAGAATGGCTTTGACGACACCCTTGAGAATCGCACATAGATTGATAGAAATATCTTAACACCAGTTCTGGACAAGAACACAGGGCATACCAGAATGAATTATTCATCATCGTCTTTCCTTGGCAAAATGTCGTTCAATCACTTCGGATATAAAGACTTTTAGTTCTTCAAAACTGGTGGTTTCCCATTATGAAGTGTTAATAACAAGGATACAGATATTACATTGGACAATTTATTGCCTGGTGTGTTTTGCCGTATCTCCCAAGTGCATTACTACAGATTCTACATCAGTATGTAATTAAACGCAAAAAATGAATCTTTTCAAATAAAATACACAAATCACATAGTTTTATTGTAACATTTCCTTGACAATTTCACCACTTTACAAGGGCGTTGAAACATGGGAACATACAATATTTTATAGGAGCTGAGGTTACACCCCCCCCCCTCTCTCCCCTCCTTTTGATGATTTGTAAGAGGGCCTGGTGGATCCCTAAGCATGTCTAAAAGTTACCTTTTTAACTGTTTGTTCATGTATTGCATATTATTTAGATTTTATTATTGTACTAGATTTCATTGCCAGGCTTCACCCGGTATAGTGAAAGAAAGCCGAATCTCATTTTGGTCTCGTCCTCGTCTGGGTTTCAGAGACCCAATGAAGGGAAAACAAGAATATACTCACTACCTACCCAACAAGCATGTCGTAGGAGTCGACTAACTGGGGACTTCCTTCGAAGTCGGAGTGCACCTGCCCGAGCGGCAATGAACAACCAGCTACACACAAATAGGCCAGTAAAATGGATGTGCACGTAAAAGTCAGGCACTGGCGCAAAACCAGAGTCCAAAAGGACGAACATCCAGGATTTTTCGCTAGAGCTTACAGTCGGTGAATAAAGAAGATCTTGGTGTCCACCTCTGCCGTAACATCATCATCATCCCGTAATACTACGTGTCGTTGGGTCACCATTTTATGTTGACTTATCATCTCTCTTTACCTTTGGCGGTCAGTTGCGATGGACTTCATGGCGTATATCTAGTAGAAACTCCATGGAGGCTCGAGAACAAAACGGGCCACCTTCTTTGACGTTCTCTTTTGCGTCCTCTTTCCTAAACCCGTCAATGTCCGATTTCAGTGAATGTCTGGTGATTCTCTGAATTATTTGTAGCAAATAAATTTAACACAGGGTGTGGGAACTGACCCCTAGTTACAGCCCGAGATGTGGTAGGAGCGTCCTAGACCATTTCTTGCCATAGCGCCACCGCCACCTTAGCGCCCCTTAGGAGTGACGGAACAGTGACTGAGGGCGGGTCTTAAGGTTAAAATTCGACTGGTTGGCAGTCCCCTAAATCTGACTGATAAAGTAATAATCTTTTCTAGCTCCACTGTCTTACAGAATAGGTTTCAATGAAGTTAAGAATGAATGGTAATTAAAAAATAAAAAAAAAATTGTAAGGGATGTAAGACATAAAAAGTTCAGAGAAATCAGTCAATCAATCCTCATCACGCCAAGAGGCACATAGGGCAGAGACAAACTGTCGCCACTCATTTCGATCCTGACTTATCCTCTCTATCTCCATTTGTGTCCTTCACGTAACCTTGAGTTCAGCCTCAAAGGTTCGCCTCCAAGTACCTCTGGGCCTGCCTCTTTCTTGCTGTCCTTGTGGTGTCCATTGCATTGCCTGTCTGGGCCGTCTCCTTTTCTTCATTCTGAAGACGTGTCCAATCCACCTTCATCTTCGTTTTTTTATATCTAAATTTACATCTTCTAAGTCTGTCATTTGATGTAATCTTAATTGCTGATGATATCATCCCAACAATCTTCTGAAAAGTCTTCCCTCAAAACCTCTGAGCATGCTCTCTATCTTTCTGTCTGCTTTCCAAGTTTCTGCTCCATAGAGCAGACCTGTCCTAACCCATGTTTTGTACATCCTGAATTTAACTTCAATGCTGTAGATTTTTTAAATCTCCAGACACAATAATGTCTGTTGAAAGCAGCATTTGCCTTCTGCAATTATCTGCTTGATTTTAACCACTACATTTCAATCTGAAAAAAAGGGAGATAACTCTAGCGAAAGTTTACTCTAACGGATTGTCACAATCAATAAAGAAATGCAGAATAACCTGGGCCTGGTTAAATTAAACACTGTAGTCATAATGGCAAATGAAAATGTAACCCGCCCGTGTACTGGTCAAGGTTTAGGAGGAGTGACAGTTTGATTTATAATAAACACATGGAATACAGAAAGGATTTGTCATCTATAAAACAGATTTAATTTTCTGTCAGTGCAGCACCACTGCTACAGTTAAGTTTTCATTCGTAATCCCCTTGTAGGGTGCATCTTTTCTTTATTTTGAAGCCACACCCTGGTTTTTGTCAGGGGCCGCAATATAGCCTGGTCATAAATATGGTCTAATGGCCCTTCCACGGGTGATCCTCATCCACATGGTGACACTTTGTGTTATCGGGTGTTTATCGCTTGTGTGATGTCCTAGTGGGGTAAAATATACTACTACTACTGCAGTTTATTCCGTCCCAGGTTGACAGCTGTGTGGGGGGCTAACATAACCGATGAACGGGGTTTCTGTGACTTTTGCCTAAGGGATTATCATCCGAATGATGCCACTTTATGCCACCGGGTGTTTGTCCTTCGTTGTGCGGTCCTAGTGGGGGTTAAACGTCAGTCAGTTAATGTTACTGTTATTTAGACATCGCCTCAATATGGGATGCAATTTGTTTTTTATTATTATTTTGAAACCCCACACAGTCAGTTGTCGGGAGCCCTTAAATAACCCGATGGTTGAACGAGGTTATTTGTATTCCTTACGTCCTTCTTAGGACGTTATTTTTTGTTATTTGAAGCCCCACTCTGGCTATTGCCAGGGGCCGCAATATAGGCAGGTCATCAATATGGCCAAATGTCTGAACGCGGTTTCTGGGACCTCTCCACGGTGATCCTCATCCGCATGGTGGCACTTTGTGTCATCGGGTGTTTATCGCTTGTGTGATGTCCTGGTGGGGTAAAAAAGCCAATCCAGCCAACGAGGTTTCTGGGACTTGCGGCCGGGCGATTCTTATCCCAATCAAGGCACTTTGTGTCATCGGGTGTTTATCGCTTGTGTGATGTCCTGGTGGGGTAAAAAAGCCAATCCAGCCAACGAGGTTTCTGGGACTTGCGGCCGGGCGATTCTTATCCCAATCAAGGCACTTTGTGTCACCGTGTGTTTATTGCTCGTTGTGCTGTTCTGGTTGGGTTGAATGTCACTTGTCTTACTGCTAGCGTTGCAACTCTACTACCACTACTGCTACTGGTACTAGAATTAGATTGTTAATAATACTTCTACTGTTGCTGCAGCTACTAATAATACTACTTCAGCTGTTGCTACTACTATTGTTACTGCTGCTACTGCTGCTACTGCTACTACTACTAATACTACTGGTGCTACTTCTGCTACTACTACTACTATTACTACTACTACTACTACTACTACTACTACTACTACTACTACTACTACTACTACTACTACTACTACTACTACTACTACTACTACTACTGTTGCTGCTTCTGCTTCTACTAGCTTCTGCTGCTGCTACTGCTACCATTGCTGCTGCTACCACAATTGCTACTTCTACTGTTGCTACTGCTACTGTCACTGCTACTACTACTACTGCTACTGCTAGTGCTGCTGCTGCTTTTAATAATATTACTGCTGCTGCTGCTGCTCACTTAAGCAAGACTAAATCCCTTGAGATCCCCGTCGTTAGAAAATGTATTATGGAACATAAGCCAACTCACCCGCCCCCTTTCCTCTTTTTTCCACACACATGCACACACAGACACACGCACACACTAACGTTTTCTTTGCCTTGTTCCGTTACTTCTCTGCATTATGCAGGTTTATGTCAATGTTAATTTTTGTCAGTATGTCTTCTCATTTGTATGTCACCGTTAGAGGGTGTAATACGCCGTGCACGTTTACAGCATGGCTGCGATATTCGCGCTTTTCGGCCAAAACATCCGACTTCCTTAGGTATTTGGTGCCTTCCCGGATCTCTGTATTACTGGGATCCATAAGGACCTCTATATTAGCAATACGGAACCTCCCATGCATGTCTTAGGAGACTACACATTTTACAGTACACCCAAAACAAATCAAGAATCGATGACATGTGTACTTAATTTCTAACTCTATACGCAATACACCCTACTACATGGAAACGCCATGTTTATGTTATCTTACTTTACTTTTATTTTATATATTGTGTCAGCTGTTTCTTCATTACTTTGTCTCCAGAATTTCATCTGAAGCCAGTAAATGTGGACTTGTGTAGACTGAAAAATCGCGAAGCTCACCACGCTGCGGAGTACGAAGTTCCGAACCTCATCCTTCGACGTGGGCAGGCGTTTGATATCAACATCGATTTTAACAGGACTTATATCAAAGGACAAGATGCTGTTTCGTTGAAGTTTGTTACAGGTAAGGCTTTGAAATTGTGTGTGTGTGTGTGTGTGTTAGTTTTTTTAAATATCCAGAAACCATGAGTTCTAAACCATTTGACTCGGTACTATGGATATCGCAACCCTTCGGTCTTAATTCCATGATAAATGCTGTAATCTGTGAGAAATGTGGCTTTTCTGCTTACCCTAGGGCGTAAACCAGGATCCACAAGGAGTTCGTCACCTGGTCGTTGGGAAGTCAGGTTTAGCCAACTAGGCTAGCGAGCCGGGCTGATGTTTCTTTGACGTTGGCACGGCTTTGATTTGAGTCTTTATTGTCTGAAAACTCTAGATACATTGTCTTGGCTTGTCTGTTTACCTAATTAGTCGTCTTGAACGACATGATGTTCAAGGGTGCAGAGGGTCCTTTGTTCACCCTAAGAATGGGCACCTGGAACCGACACAAGGTGTCAGATAATTTGCTGGATAATAGAAGAAGAAGGAAAATAAAAACAATAAGAAAATGAAGATGATGGAAGATTAAATGATGGTAATACAGGTGGTGAAGCAGAACGCAGACGTTTACCCACAACATATTTTGAGTTATTACAACTTGATGAACGTTCACATTTTCATCGCCATAAAACCGACTCGGAGAGAACTTTTACTAATTCAAAACAGCTGTTTGCAAAACATTTCCATTATTTTTAATCAGCTCTTCCCTGGTTTTTATATTTCAGTTTGTGTATTTTATTTAAAATTTGCACAGTCTTGACAACCTAATTCAAGGCAAGTGAAGCTTTTAACATTCTCTGTAAAATATATTGTATCGTTTATTCTACATTTCGTCAACGGTCCTAAATTTTAACTCTTCAAAGTCAAGCAATTCGCCAATCATTTGCTGCTTTCGATTTGCATTACAAACTTTTATGAACTCTTTGTGACAAATTCAGTTCTTATGCTGACAGACTTTGTCTCAATTGTTACTTGAATCCCTTGTCGTCTTAGTGCAATCTTCTGTTGTTGTTGTTTTTTTTTTTTTCCGTCAAAATTTAGATTTAAAAATCTACCCAAAGTATTTCATGGTTCTCATCGGTGCTACTTAGTCCGTGCACTGCGCTGAGATTCTTCGGCCTCAGGTTTTAGTCAGAAGTAGAACAGAGCACTTTTGGGTTCCTACCCTTGTGCCATGATGTTGATCCGTTGGCTACACACAAACCTAATCTTCTTCGCTCTCGAGTTCACTGGTTGTAAAGTCCTGCGAACAGTTATGATTGATTGTCCACTTCTGGACTTTAGTCCTGGTCCAGAACTTGAGTTTTGCGTACACACCGTTTTACAAATCTAGCGGCAGATGTTGTTTTAATTGTTGAGTGGTGTAAAGCTAACAATTCGATTTTGTATCCGGTTCGTCTTTCTTCTGAATGTATAGTGTCGACCAGACCACACTGATCTATTAGTACCTCCTAATTTTCACTTCCTCCAAAAGGACTTTGCCATATATATCTTGTCAGGCACAGATAACTACCCGTTGGTAAGAACCAGTAAGAACCTGTTTATTCCCGAGCACTCCTGTATGACATGGAGAAAACATTCAAAGGACGTTGTGACCGTCGTCGCCACATGGAATGCAATTATTTGTTTTTTGAAGCTCCACCCTGGCTTTTTCCAGTGGCCCTGAATATAGCCAGCCATAAATGTGTTCTAACGAGTATGAACTCCAAGAAACAGATACGTCCAAACATAAGAATGAACCCCAATGAGCAGATACGTCAAACATAAGTATAAGTATGAACGCCGAGAAACAGATACGTCCAAACATAAGTATAAACGCCAAGAAACAGATACGTCCAAACATAAGTATGAACGCCAAGAAACAGATACGTCCAAACACAAGTATGAACGCCAAGAAACAGATACGTCCAAACATAATTATGAACGCCAAGAAACAGATACGTCCAAACATATGTATGAACGCCAAGAAACAGATACGTCCAAACATAATTATGAACGCCAAGAAAAAGATACGTCCAAACATAAGTATGAACGCCAAGAAACAGATACGTCCAAACATAAGTATGAACGCCAAGAAACAGATACGTCCAAACATAAGTATGAACGCCAAGAAACAGATACGTCCAAACATAATTATGAACGCCAAGAAACAGATACATCCAAACATAATTATGAACGTCAATAAACAGATACGTCAAAACATAAGTATGAACGCCAAGAAACAGATACGTCCAAACATAAGTATGAACGCCAAGAAACAGATTCTAAACAGCATATTTATGCTAACACTGTTACCATGCCTGACCTGGACATTCTCAAAGGCTAACCTAATGTCAAATTTACACCCGTGTTGGATTTGCCTGAGAAAAGCCCCTAATTTAAGCATCCAAGACAAAGAAAGAAGTGATACTCTCAGGTCGACTGTGAGAACAACACCATATAACAGATTCATTGAGAAACAGAAGATCAAATCGTTTGGTCATCTCGTAAGACTGCTGCTAGATCAGCTACCAACCCAGGCACTAAGCATGAAGAGATCCAAAATAAAAACAAGAGGTCGACCTAGGAGGGCATGGACTTATGACAGATTCATTGAGAAACAGAAGATCAAATGGTTTGGTCATCTTGTAAGACTGCTGCTAGATCAGCTACCAACCCAGGCACTAAGCATGAAGAGATCCAAAATAAAAACAAGAGGTCGACCTAGGAGGGCATGGACTTATGACATTAAAGACCTTAAAGATAGATAGACACTGAAGGATAATAGCCAGTGCTACCCATAATGAATCGCAAACTGTTTCTCCCCTTGTCGTTTACCAGCAAAAACAGAAATGGATGATGAGGATTGTCATTGTTCTAATACTTCTGTTTTGCTTTTCTTCCTGAATTCTCTCCCTTTTTTAACACTGTTTTTATCTTTGTTTTTATATCATTGTTTGGTAGCCGCCGTGGTGTAGAGGCTAGATGCACACCTGCCGGTCAAACAGTCCTAGGTTCAGACCCTGAAGAAATTTGACTGGGTTTTATTTTGTTCATAAAGGACCTTGGCTTTCTGGTCAACCCAGTTTCAAACAAGTACCAGTTAAAGTCGTGAGATGTGAAAACGGCCGGCGTTATGTTGTCCACATCACTCACAGTGTTCCGATTGGTCAATAAAATATGTAGGTCTAACCCTATATGCCCAATAGGTGTGAAAAAGAGTCTTTTACGTGGAAAAAAGTTCTTTACTGTTTGCATACCATTGTTCATTCTGTTTATTTTTCCTTGTTTTCAGATCAGTTTATTTTTTTATTTTTTTATTTAAAATTTCCTCATAGTAGCAGTGTGTCTCCTCCACACTTAGTTTCCCCCACGTGCAGATTCAACACTAGCGCTGTTGCATAGATGTCATGTCACAGTTCATTCCAGCAAAACTTCTCTTCTCTCCAACAGTCACACGTCTCTAGATGACAGTCGACGAAAGTTGACAGAAATTCACGGGTTTATTATTAATAAAACACAAGCGACAAGAATCAACAGTAGAACTAATCCCTTACTTTATTCGGGCAGTCTCGTCTTGCTCACGCTCTAAGTTTCCAGCCACGCTTCGGACGATGAACACTGGCATATACACGACAAGCATAACCAACAGGCCGTTTAACACAACTGCTCTCCTAAACAGTAAATCAACACAGCTTCACTTCTTGTCTTTCAGGACTAACGTTCACTCGATTCTCATCCAGATCTAAGTTTATATGTCTCACTCTGGATTCAGTTTCCCTTTCTTTCAATCTAGGATCCAGTCACAGAATGCCACCTCATCCTCAATCCCCCAGATCTCGCATTCGCAAGTGACTTGCTTAACTCTCCTTTCACCATCTCCCAGTGAAACCCATGCTATTAGGGACTTTCCCAGTTCTGTCAATGAGCCATTTTCTCATGATGCATGATTCTCACACTAGGGACTTCCCCAATTCTTTCACTTGGTCATACCTTGTCGTTATTCCTATTTATAACACGATTACAATATTAGTGTTTGGGTTAGTTTTACGATAGTCTCCCCAGAGAAAGTACGTCACGTTTCATTGACAACTTTGTTGGGCTGGTCTACTGTCCATGGTGTTACGGGTGTACCGCTCTGCTGTTTGCTTTCTGGTTTGTCTTGCATTTACGTTTTTCTTCCGAAAAAGAGAATGCCTATGACATAGCTTGAAGTTCTCTCTAGGGGGTTTGTGTGTTGGACCAGGTTTGTTCATGTTTTTGGAGTGTTAAAAGCGCTGTCGTGCTGAAATATACAACACGCAATATCAACGGCATTGCGGAAAACCCTCGAAACCTTGTGGCAAGGGCGCATGGCATAAGGTTGACTAATCAGAAGTGAGCTAGTGTGTAGCGCTGTGTAAATGGGGAGACAAACGTTAGTTTTATCTGTGTCGTTTTTATCCTTTTCCTTGGCAGTTTATTTACTTTTCCTTGTTCCCATATCAGTGGTTTACGTCTTCATATATCAATGTTTGTTTTTCTCTCATACTTGTGTTTCTGTTTGCTTTTCGTCGATTTCAAATGAGATTTGTCTCCTTTACCTATTAGTAGTGTTTGTTTTTCTCACATTATTTGTATTTTTGCATAGTTTTCTTTGTTCTTATAGCATTGTTTGTTTTTCTGTTTAGTTTTCTTTTTTCAAATATTATTGTGTGTGTGTATGTGTGTGTGTGTGTGTGTGTGTGTGTGTGTGTGTGTGTGTGTTTGTCTTCTTACTTTGTTTATGTCTCATTGTTTAGTTCCTCGACTGAAGGATTGCCGTCTGTAGTATCAACATCTCAAGTATGAGAGTCACACATGTCCTAGAAACTCCGTCCAATCTTATGAGACTGCTATATTAGGGATTTCGATAGTTAGGAAGTGATTTGCAAATTGTGGGATAATAATATGTATATTTATTGTTTTGTGTATTTGTTCTTATGATTGCTTTTTTTCCTGTACTCATATCTTTGCTTTTTCTTTTGCTTTGATGTATGTTTGCCCTCCCCCTCCCCCCATTTCTTTGTTTTTGTATCTTTTTTGGGTGGGGGGGGGGGGGGGTCCCGTATGTTAATTGTTCCTTTATTTCGTTGCTCTTCCTCCCCTCTTCCTTCCTTCTTTTTTTTTTCAACCCCCACCCAATTTTCTTAAATTTTAAAAAAATATTAAGAGTATCATGTCTGTTACTCAAGTTCACTAGCCTAACATACACTACACTTCTCTCCCCTTCCATGGGGTTTTAACATACCTTACATTTCCCTGTAGCTGGCTCCCTGCTGGTTAAATAACAATGTGAGCACACTTGTATCGTGCTTGTTGCGCGTGTGTGTGCGCACGCGTGATGCCCGGACTCCGTGTGTGAGCTGCCTTAATTGTTTCCAACCTAAAATATTGCCAATTTGGTAGTTCGTGCATGTCTTACTGTCGTTGTCTATCGGTAGATTATCTACTGAACATAACAATTACTGTGTATTGTGCTTGCAGGTAGAGTTGTGTGTGGTCTTTTGGTGTTTTCCTGGGACTGTGTTTTACAGGAAACATAAAAGAAAACGGAGAAAAGCGTTAATGGGGTGAGAAAAATTCAGCGGGAGAAGGAAAGAACTACATGAGAACAAGAAGGAAATTAGGAAAATAAAACTAAAAAAAAAATTTTTTTCAAACTGGGAAAGAAGAGGAGGAGGAAGAAAAAGAAGATATGAGGTGGGGGAGAGAAAAGAGCACATCTGGTATTCCTATGTTTTGATTTCCGATCATAATAGTCTATGTCGTAATTAGTTAAATTCTGTTAGTATCTCGACAAAGATCGCTTATAGTTATGTAACAACCTCACACATTTCTCCCTTTTCCACACTTTTGAGCGTATTGGGCATACGTTGCTAGACATATTTTGTAAAGACAATCGGCACTCGGCTGGTGATGTGGTAAACATCAAACCGGTCGCCTTTACTTCCTATGACTTTACCTGCTTTACCCATATTAGGTTGGGTCGACCTGGGAGTCAAAGTAATTTTTGCCAGTGTGTGTCATAATTTTTTTCTTTACGTTTTGTCGCCTTTCTAGTGTGTGTGTCATATTTGTGTCTGCTTCTTCTGCTGCTGCTGCTTCTTCTGCTGCTGCTGCTTTTTTTGCTGGTGCTTCTTTTGCTGCTGCTTTTTTCTGCTGCTGCTGCTTTTTTCTGCTGCTATTTCTGCTTGTGCTTCTTCTTCTTCTGCTTCTTCTTCTTCTTCTTCTGCTTCTTCTTCTTCTTCTTCTTCTTCTGCTTCTTCTTCTTCTTCTGCTTCTCTTCTGCTTCTTCTTCTTCTTATTCATTTCTTCGTCTTCATTCTTTCTTCTTCTTTCTTCTTCTTCATTCTTCTTCTTCTTCTATTCTTCTTCTTCTCTCTTCTTCTTCTTCTTATTCTTCTTTTTCTTCTTTTCTTCTTCTTCTTTCTTCTTCTTCTTCTTCTTATTATCTTCTTAGTCTATGCTTCTTCTTCTTCTTATTCTTCTTCTATTCTTTCTTCTTCTTCTTTCTTCTTCTTCTTATGCTTCTCTTCTATCTTCTTCTTCTTCTTATTCTTATTCTTCTTCTTCTTCTTCTTCTTCTTCTTCTTCTTCTTCTGACTTCTTCTTCTTCTTCTTCTTCTTCTTCTTTTCTTCTTCTTCTTCTTCTTCTTCTTCTTCTTTCTTCTTCTTCTTCTTCTTTCTTCTTCTTCTTTCTTCTTCTCTTCTTATCTTCTTTTCTTCTTTTCTTCTTCTAGGACTTCTTCTCTTCTTCTTCTTCTTCTTCTTCTTCTTCTTCTTCTTCTCTTCTTCTCTTCTTTTTCTTATAATCTTCTTATTCTTATCTTTCTTCTTCTTCTTCTTCTTCTTCTTCCCTTCTTAAGTTCTCTTCTTCTTCTTCTTCTTCTTCTTCTTCTTCTATTCTTCTTCTTCTTCTTCTTCTTCTCTCTTCTTCTTCTTCTTCTCTTCTTCTTCTTCTCTTCTTCTTCTTCTTTTCTTCTGCTTCTTCTTCTTCTTCTGCTCTCTGCTTCTCTTCTTCTTCGTCTTCTTCTTCTTCTTCTTCGTCTTCTTCTTCTTCTTCTCTTATTCTTCTTCTTCTTCTTCTTCTTCTTCTTCTTCTTCTTCTTCTTCTTCTTTCTCTTCTTCTTCTTCTTCTTCTTCTTCTTCTTCTTCTCTTCTTCTTCTTCTTCTTCTTCTTTCTTCTTCTTCTTCTTCTTCTTCTTCTTCTTCTCTTCTTCTTCTTCTCTTCTCTTCTTCTTCTTCTTCTTCTTTCTTCTTCTTCTTCTTCTTTTTCTTTTCTTATAATTTTCTTCTTCTTATTATTCTTATTTTCTTCTTCTTCTTCTTCTTCTTCTTCTTCTTCTTCTTCTTCTTCTTCTTCTTCTTCTTCTTCTCTTCTTCTTTCTTCTTCTTCTTCTTCTTCTTCTTCTTCTTCTTCTTCTTCTTCTTCTTCTTCTTCTTCATTTCTTCTTTCTTCTTCTTCTTTCCTCTTCTTCTTTCTTCTTCTTCTTCTTCTTCTTCTTTTCTTCTTCTTCTTCTTCTTCTTCTTCTTCTTCTTCCTTCTTTTTCTTCTTCTTCTTCTTCTTCTTCATTATCTTCTTCTTCTTCTTCTTCTTCTTCTTCTTCTTCTTCTTCTTCTCCTCCTTCTTCTTCGCGTTCACTGACTGTAAACTCCGGCAGAAAGTTCTGGTTGTTCATCTACCTCTGGACTTTATACTTGTTCCAGAACCCTAGTGTTACGTGCACATCCGTTTTACAGATATGACTTTTTTGTATGCTGATTGTTGGTTCCTTGCCTCTCAGGCAGATGCATTACGACTCTGAAGGAAACCCCCAGTTAGTCGACTCGTATGAGATGCTTGTTGGGAGGCAGTGGATCTATTCTTGTTTGCCCCACAATGGGACAGAGCAACCCACACGTGGATGTCATAATAACTTTCTTCACGTATCTTTGTCAATATGCAATCTGACTGCTACTGCACTATCGGAAATTGGAATTCTGCGCTGGCTACTGATGATAGAGAGGGAGCGTGTATGGGAAATGTCCGGAGTGCTGTGATGTCGATTCTCATAACTCACAATTGTTTGTTTTGCAACCAAAATTGCTATTTAAAAATGTAAACTGATCCTTGCATTGCAAATTGCATTATATCATAACCTTTGACTGATATTTGTCAAAGGTCAGGTTGATGATTTGCACATAGAGAAGCTACAATTATTTCAAATTCTTCGTCTTCTTCTTTTCTGCGTTCACTGTCTGTAAACTTCATCGAAATGTTCTGGTTGTTTGTCCACTTATGAACTTTAGTCTTTTTCCAGAACCTCGGTGTTAAACATCCGTTTAACAGATCTGACTTAACTGCATGCGGATTGTTGGTTCCTTGTCTTTCAGGCAGACACACTTCGACATCGAAGGAAGCTCCCAATGAGTCGACTCATACGACATACTTGTTGTGGAGGCAGTGGCTCTATTCCCCCCCCCGCCCCCCCCCCCCCCCCCCCCCCCCCCCCCCCCCCCCCCCGCGTTTGGGGTCCCAGAACCCACACGGGAAAAGTCTTACAAACAACAGACAATTCCTTGCTGACATCATTTGCTTTCATTCAAAAGGTTCACCTTTCTGTCTCTTCAGATATTAGTATCTATCTATCTATCTATCTATCTATCTATCTATCTATCTATCTATCTATCTATCTATCTATCTATCTATCTATCTATCTATCTATCTATCTATCTATCTATCTATCTATCTATCTATCTATCTATCTATCTATCTATCTATCTATCTATCTATCTATCTATCTATCTATCTATCTATCTATCTATCTATCTATCTATCTATCTATCTATCTATCTATCTATCTATCTATCTATCTATCTATCTATCTATCTATCTATCTATCTATCTATCTATCTATCTATCTATCTATCTATCTATCTATCTATCTATCTATCTATCTATCTATCTATCTATCTATCTATCTATCTATCTATCTATCTATCTATCTATCTATCTATCTATCTATCTATCTATCTATCTATCTGTCTGTCTGTCTGTCTGTCTGTCTGTCTGTCTGTCTGTCTGTCTGTCTGTCTGTCTGTCTGTCTGTCTGTCTGTCTGTCTGTCTGTCTGTCTGTCTGTCTGTCTGTCTGTCTGTCTGTCTGTCTGTCTGTCTGTCTGTCTGTCTGTCTGTCTGTCTGTCTGTCTGTCTGTCTGTCTGTCTGTCTGTCTGTCTGTCTGTCTGTCTGTCTGTCTGTCTGTCTGTCTGTCTATCTGTCTGTCTTTATGTCTGTCTGTCTTTATGTCTGTCTGTCTGTCTGTCTGTCTGTCTGTCTGTCTAACTGTCTTTTTGTCTGTCTGCCCTATATTTAATTCTGTCTATCAGTCTATCTACGTGTCTGACTAGTTTGTCTATTCTGTTATTCTGATTCACTGTCTGTGACATTTCTATCATATATAACTATGCACTAGCTCATTTATTTATCCATTCCTTCATTTCCTCATTTATTTATCCATTCATTCATTTCCTCATTTATTTATCCATTCCTTCATTTCCTCATTTATTTATCCATTCATTCATTTCCTCATTTATTTATCCATTCCTTCATTTCCTCATTTATTTATCCATTCATTCAATTCCTCATTTATTTATCCATTCATTCATTTCCTCATTTATTTATCCATTCATTCATTTCCTCATTTATTTATCCATTCCTTCATTTCCTCATTTATTTATCAATTTATTCATTTCCTCATTTATTTATCCATTCCTTCATTTCCTCATTTATTTATCCATTCATTCATTTCCTCATTTATTTATCCATTCCTTCATTTCCTCATTTATTTATCCATTCATTCATTTCCTCATTTACCAAACCATTCACCCACCAAACCGTTCACATTTTCATCCATCTATCAATCCATCCGTGCATATTTTCCTCAATCAGTCCACACATTACCTCATTCTTTCATCTGTTCATTCACCCAGCCAAAAAGGTCAATTCGCCCGTCACCTACCTCCATCAATCTTCCATCAACCACCCCCACTCCCTTCATTTCACCATTGTACATAACCCATGAACACAGAAAGTAAAACCACACACATCTTGAACTAGTTTGGCTACAGACTTCAACTGCCAGCCAGACACTTTCAGCATGCCGATTTTGCAAGTAAATAACTCAGTTCAAGTGGGGAAATTGTGAAAAGATAACTCGTTATGTGTCGGCGTCTGTTGCTTTGGGATTTGCGAACCTGCTCTGTAATTCCGTAACATCGGTTTGGATTTCAGCTGCAGGCGATTTAGCAACAGAACGCTTTGAGTTGATTTATGTTCTAAGGGCAATGGCAAACTACTGAACGTCATAAATAAAAAGAGGACATTTTTTACGCCTCGGGAGTATTAGGTATATAGGGCTAGATCTAAATTTTATAGACCATCGGCACTTGGTGGGTAATGTTGTCAGTACCACATCGGCCGCCTTTACTTCCTAAGACTGCGGATCACAGATTGTGGAGAAGCATGATCGCCCACGGCGGTCGGAAAGGCACTTGATGATAATGATAGTGTCCTGTCGTCTGTCTTTGAGATCCTTCTCCTTATTAATACCATCCGGAAAAGTAGGGCTGTACCGAATATTCGCTTCGTATTCGCTTCGGGGCCGAATAGTGGACTATTCGGTATTCGGTCGAATACTTGCGGTCGGGCCGAATACGAATAGTGGTTCCCTTACGCCCGTTTTGGATACTCTATGATGGACTGAAATAACTCTCTCATTAACACAATAGTTGCCATTGCCCAAGTCTGTCGTAGCAGGGGAAACTGCGTCCCGGTTGCGCGGTACAGCAGCTGGCAAGGTCTTGACTCGACCGAGGCATTACAGCAGAGGCTCTCAAACTGGGTGCGTATGCCAGAGGAGCCGCGGCGAAAATTTAAAAAAATCGGCTATAAATTGTGACATTATTAAAGAGAGCATGAAGATACTTAAAAGTTAAAATTTAAATTGTCTTTCCTCGCCACTGTCGAAAAGAGTTCTGACTGGACACTGTGGTCTTCGAGCACACCTTACAGGATAGGCATAACAGAATCTACTGCCTGTGATTGTGGAGCAGAAAGACAGACCCCTGGGCACATACTACAGTACTGCCCTAACCTCTCCCAGCAAAGATTGTGGATCTGGCCCAAGGGAGCCACATTGCAAGAGAAGCTATGGGGGAACGGTGGCGACCTTAAACGCACAATCCTATCTGTGACTCAGACGGGACTCAATGTGTAGCATGACTGATGTCGAACTCAGAAGAAGAAGAAGAAGAAGAAGAAGAAGAAGAAGAAGAAGAAGAAGAAGAAGAAGAAGAAGAAGAAGAAGAAGAAGAAGAAGAAGAAGAAGAAGAAGAAAAAGAAGAAGAAGAAGAAGAAGTAGAATCCTTGTGTACTGACGTCCAATTTTCAGGAGTAAAAAGAAGGGTGCGGGGGGGGGGGGGGCACTGCGGAAAAAAAAAAGGACCTGCTATGCATTACTAAAGACAGCAGAGGATGCACTGTAACTAACCTTTATTGTGGAGACAGTATACATTTTAATTTACACAACGACACGCAGTACCGGCATTAGTTTCAGGCAAACAAATTTCAGCTCTTTTGAAATAGATATTTTGCTGTGAGTATCGACACCAACTGTAAACACCATGAGTAGTATATAAGTTAAAAATCCCCCGATTTTTTTAGGGCGTCGCCGCTCTTTGCGCTTTGTTATGTACCCGCCACCATAAAAAAAAAAATAGAGGGAGAAAAAAAAAATGTGCCCGCCCGGTAGATTTTTAACTTGCATGCTTCTACCGTATCGCAAATACCAGTATTTGTTTCTATTTAAACAAAATTTAAACCACGATGATAATAATAGTAATACAGTTACTCTTCATAAAATCTGCAGGAAGCCGACCAACTCAGAGTCGAGGCAGTGTAGTTCCTGTAGTGCAGGTGGATAGGATCCAGGATGGCCAGTGGGGATTTGAACTGGCTGCAGTCCAGGAAAAGTGAGTAACATTATAACCTGTTTAACTAACTAAGTTGTCCAAAACAATGTTTTCTTGTAGTTAATTTAATAATTCAGACATAAACAATGCATTTTACAATTTATTGCCATGTATATATTGCTGTATTTCGTCAGGTGCATTGCTAGAGAATTACGTCAACGGATAATAAAACCGAAAATATGAATCCTTTCCATTCATATCATAATTCTAGTTAAAGTATATATCTCAAAATAGGAAGTTCAAGATAACCACGTGATTAATACGAAAATTTGAGATTTACAAAGCTGCAAACGTTTAAGTACTAGCCAGTCTATATAACTTTTCAGCAAACTGATCTTTAGATAGGACTATGTTTACCATAATCATGCAGCATAAGAATTTCAAACATGCAGCCCTTTGCATATACATATGGGGCCTGCAATATATATATATATATATATATATATATATATATATATATATATATATATATATATATATATATATATACTGCAGTAATTGTTATTAGATAACTTGATAACTTTAGTTTGTAGTCATGCATGTCCCTCATAGCAACACAAACCTGACACCTACAGAGCCCTCGATGAACCCTAAGTTTGACATGCCTGATGTAGCAGGTCCTGTGCAGAACGTGGCTGTCATTATAGTGCACGTTATATACACTCGGTATCTGCCAATGTTCCCGTTTTGTGAATTTTCATACTATGAGTATCATTGATAGCCTCTATCCACTTTTCTGCTGATCGACCTCTGCCTCTTCTTTGAGAAACCATACCCTTCACTGGTGTTATTTTGAAACAGTTATGACGTTTAATGAAGCCGTAGTATTTCATTTTCCTGATTTAGCAAACATGACATCAAAGGTTGGACTTCAAAAAGTTGTGAAAATATACTTAAGATACCAATATCAGATCAAGCATGTGTCATATTAGAGAGAAAAGTAATTAAAGTAACACATCAATGCTTATTTCGGTAGTAATTTTGAAAGGGAAGAAATATATGAAGAAATAAATTATGACACCCACTGGTGATACGCGAGCAGCTTTTAATAGTCTGAAGAAAATATTGAACTCTAATTTGTTGAGTTTTAAAACCAAGTTACACATTTTTAATTAAACTGTTATTTCAGTTTTAACATATGCTAGTGATAGCTGGAGAGCCACCAAAGGCAGGAACGAAAGTTTAATGTCATCTGAAACAAATGCATGAGGACGAAAAATAAATGGGATGAATTAAAAAGAGCTGAAGAAATAAGAGAATGTCTGGGGCAACCGCTAGTATCAACTGTTATAAGACAGAGAAAACGGCGCTACATTGGACATGTCCTGAAAATAAAAGAGGAGCGAATCACCAAACAGGTACTACAAAGTTAGTAGTAATAGTAGCGTACCTTTTACATGACGTTACAGAACCAACCCAGCATTTTTTTTTTTTTTTTGGCTGTTATGGTTTTTTTAGACAAACTTACATCAAGTAGTTTGCCATTGCTTTCTGTACTGTCGGCTGCTTGATACCACTGTCGAAAAGAATAGAAAGGTAAATATGTACTAACGCGTTTAAAATAGTGATTACGTAGGCGAGGACACCCAATCAAACCCTAAAGTGAAACTTGATGAGAGAGGCCAAAGCTGCTGGACTGGATTCCATTCTTCCCGTGTGGGTTCCAGGGCCCCATTGTGTGGGAAACAAAAATAGCCCCACTGCCTCCCTAATAAACATATCACAGAAGTCGACTAACTGGGGGTTTCTTTGAAGCTGGCATGCATTTACCTGAGAGGCAGGGAACAACGAACTGCACACAAATAAGCCATTAAAACGGATGTACACGCAAAACTCAGGCCCTGGCACAAAGCAAAAGTCTAAATGGTCGAACAACCTGCACTGTCCGCTGGAGTTTAGAGCTGGTAAACAAAGAAGACTGCAGCGCAGGAGAAGTGATTCCATCCATAATATTGAAATGATTCCTAGGATAGAACGGAATGAACAGCGGCGAGTCCTATGTGATATGCGATGGCACAAAAGGACGATGAATGAATGAACAGAGAATGGAAGAATGAATTAATGAATGATTTAATAGATAAATGAATAAATGAATGAATGAATGAATGAATGAACGAAAGAATCAATGAATAAACAAATGAATGAAGGAATGAATGCGTGAATGAATGAATAAATGACTTTTCCAAGAAACAATGCTATTTACGAGCAAAGTAAATTATATTTGTATGTATTTGTTGTTACTGATAATACAGTGCAATTTTTTTCTAATATAAACTTATTTTTTTTCATCTAGAACATTATTATTACGCACTTTAAAAGGTTTGAGGATCTACCTAAACAATTTGTAAGTGACTTAGGGCGCTCTTAGACAATTTGCAATGGAACTCGTGCCCACCCCCAAGCGCCAACAATGTGTGTGTATGTGTGTGTGCGCGTGCGTGTGTGTGCGTGTGTGTGTGTGGGTGGGTATGACGATGCCCCTGAATCAGAAGAAAGATAGTGGGTTGCATTCTTAGAAAAAATACGTTTTCTGCGGATAACCCTGCAATACTAAGAGAACTATAAATAGCAATAATGACATTATCACATTTTAAATAATGTTTCATAAAACGTGATTTCCCTTTGGAAATCAAATATTATGTTTCTGCTTGCCTACAACAACAGGGTGCACCATGGTGCTCCTGTGGGTGGGGCAGCGATACAAAGAAAACATGACCGGCCTTCACTCCCCTTGCACATTTTCTGGGGCACCTGTTTTATCTTCTGTAACCCTTATTTCGTGTTCCATTGTTTTAGTATTGCATACAGACAGCTTCAATGCTTTTCATAAGCTCGGACAGTTACCAGAAAATCTCGGTGTTATGTTTAAAATAGGTTCTTTTGTAAATGGCCCACGTCCACATTGGTAACAGGGCAGCTTTTTGTTTCATTTATTATTACTGTTTTTGATGTTGTTGTTGCTGTTGTTATTATAATTATTATAATTACAGTTTGTGGCTCTCCTTTAAATAACGGTCCCAAATGATCTACGCAGAAAGTTAATCCTAACAGAGCCTCATTACGTCCAACCCTACAAAGATTTAAAAGTTGTAGCTCGGAAAATATAAGAAACGAAAAGTATGAGGGAAACGGCGAAGTTTACTACTTACCGACAGTTAAATCCTTTATATGTGAAAATTGCAGCACAGAAGTTGCAAATAGTGCCCGAATATCTTTTCTTTCTGTCTGTCCGTAATCAATAATGTGCGTTTTAATGTACGCGCCCGTCGCCTCGGTACAACTTCAAACCAGCAGCTGCCACTATGGCGCTCCTCTATCCCGACCACCCCTTGACCACGCTGGCAGTTGCGACGGAAGAAGTAGCTCATGACTGTTTCCTTGCTACTATAGTGCCACATCCGAGGGACTAAACTAGATGACTAGGACTCACGAGCAAAAACAATGGAGGAAGCTGCAGGAGAAGTGGTTGCTGCTGTTCGTAAGTCCCAGCCATCTAGTTAAACCCAGCTACGCGCGGCGCGGGGATACTCTTGGAGGTAGCACTATAGCGGCGAAAAGTGGTCCGCAACTTACATATAACTGTGGCCCTGCCGTAGGAATGTGCTATCGGGAGTAATCTTGTGTGTCGCTAATTTTTCGTCCCAGGTTAATCCTAGTTTTGGCGCCGTTTAATCGTCGTGAAAAAGTCCGTTGCGTTTCTCGAAAATGTCGTGCGCAATTAATCCTACTTTTAACGCGGTAGATTCGCCGAAAAAGAAATGCGAATTTTAGATATAAGTGAGGCTCTGTTAGGGTTAACTTTCTGCGTAGATCATTTGGGACCGTTATTACTTACGCAGCAAGATGTCCGTGTTAAAATACAGCCGCCACATAAATCCCCCCACCCCCCCCCCCCCCCCCCCATTTTCCCCCTGCTGATCCGAAGGTTGTGAGTTCAGATTCTCACGGAACCAGGTATTTTTTTAATGACCTTGGCTCTCCAGTTCGACCCAACCTTAAAAAGGCACTAGTTAAACCCTGGGAAGCATTATATCCAGTTTCGTCCTTTTTAGGACGAAATTTTTTGTCATTTGAAGCCCTACTCTGGCTTTTGCCAGGGGCCGCAATATAGGCAGGCCATATATATGGCCAAATGTCTGAACGCGGTTTCTGGGACCTCTCCACTGCGATCCTCATCCGCATGGTGGCACTTTGTGTCATCGGGTGTTTATCGCTTGTGTGATGTCCTGGTGGGGTAGAAAGTCAGTCAGACCTTGGGAAGTAAAGTAAAAGTTGCCGGCGACATGTTAACTTTGCCCCCACCCCCTGAGTGCCAGGTGGTATTGTTAGTTGTGTATCCTTTACAGGACGTTGCAAAACCAACCCCCAGCATTTGTTTGGCTGTTGTGGTTTTTTAGACAAATTTACGTCCAGTACTTTGCCAAGGCTGTCTCGACAGTCGGCTTCTCGATGTCACTGCCGAAACCAATGCAAGGTGCAAGGCCCGCAGCTGGGATCGAACCGCGTTCGCAATTCCTAAGCCACAGACCCCGATTGGTCTGTACAGTTTTGATCTAGCCCTGTACGACTGTACGAGTGCACGCCTGCAGCCGCGGTAAAGTATTCTTTACGTTTTGTATTAAGTCCCAACCCCCACCCCGCCCCCAACCATCTATAGACACAATTTCACTTGTTAAATCTGTTAATACGTTTATTATTTCAAATATTATTTTTTTCCCTAAACACCTTATTCTGATTATTATGCATTCAAACAAGGCTTTGCTAGCCGCGTCCCCGCCCCCTTCGAAGCCCCTCCTCCCCAAATTTTTTTTTGTCGTTTTTTTTTTTTTTTGGGTAGGTGGAAACATTGAGAGAACAACCAAGGCAATTAATAATAAACTATAAAAATTCACTGATGCTTGGACAGAATAGAGGAAATTAAATGTTAAGATAAAAATCGCTAATGCGGAACAAACTTTGGGAGAGAACTAAAGTTCCAGTGGACCAAAGGGTGAAAAAAAAGATGCCGACGTTGGATAGAACACATACTGAGAAAAACCTAAGAACTATATAATAAGACTGTCTCTGCACTGGAAGCCACAGGGGCATAGAAATAAAGGAAGACCCACACACACACAAAAACAGGGAGAAGGGAGCTGGAGAGCAAAAAGATAGGGAGGACATGGGGAGAGCTGCCTGCAAAAGCGAAAGATAGAATGACTTCGCAGAAGTTGGTTGAGAGCCTATGCTTCATTTGGGGCTTACAAAGATAGAACAGTCCCATATAATATATCTTAAGAGATGTTTTCTTTTACTTTCCCATTAGGTCAGTGACGCTGCGAGTCAGCTCTGGAAGCGATGCTATTGTTGGCAGATATGAGCTCTTCATAGATACACAACACCTGAAAGATGACATCGTTGAGAAGTGGAGGTATAAACATCCTGACGACATCTTCATCCTGTTCAATCCCTGGCAAAAAGGTAAGAGAATAAGATCTTTAGGTAGAGAGCCTGCGTTTAGTGCTCATGTTAGTAGTTGTAGTGCCTGTGTTGGTAGTTGTAGTGCTCATGTTGGTAGTTGTAGTGCTCATGTTGGTAGTTGTAGTGCCTGTGTTGATAGTTGTAGCGCTCATGTTGGTAGTTGTAGTGCTCATGTTGGTGGTTGTAGTGCTCATGTTGGTAGTTGTAGTGCTCATGTTGGTAGTTGTAGTGCTCATGTTGGTAGTTGTAGTGCTCATGTTGGTAGTTGTAGTGCTCATGTTGGTAGTTGTAGTACCTGTGTTGGTAGTTGTAGTGCCTGTGTTGGTAGTTGTAGTGCTTGTGTTGGTAGTTGTAGTGCTCATGTTGGTAGTTGTAGTGCCTGTGTTGGTAGTTGTAGTGCTTGTGTTGATAGTTGTAGTGCTCATGTTGGTAGTTGTAGTGCCTGTGTTGGTAGTTGTAGTGCTTGTGTTGATAGTTGTAGTGCTCATGTTGGTAGTTGTAGTGCCTGTGTTGGTAGTTGTAGTGCTCATGTTGGTAGTTGTAGTGCCTGTGTTGGTAGTTGTAGTGCTCATGTTGGTAGTTGTAGTGCCTGTGTTGGTAGTTGTAGTGCTCATGTTGGTAGTTGTAGTGCTTGTGTTGGTAGTTGTAGTGCTCATGTTGGTAGTTGTAGTGCCTGTGTTGGTAGTTGTAGTTCCTGTGTTGATAGTTGTAGTTCCTGTGTTGGTAGTTGTAGCGCTCATGTTGGTAGTTGTAGTGCTTGTGTTGGTAGTTGTAGTGCTCATGTTGGTAGTTGTAGTGCCTGTGTTGGTAGTTGTAGTGCTCATGTTGGTAGTTGTAGTGCCTGTGTTGGTAGTTGTAGTGCCTGTGTTGATAGTTGTAGTGCCTGTGTTGGTAGTTGTAGTGCTCATGTTGGTAGTTGTAGTGCTTTGTGTGTTGGTAGTTGTAGGTAGCCTCATTGTTGTGTTGTAGTTGTAGTGCCTGTGTTGGTAGTTGTAGTGCTCATGTTGGTAGTTGTAGTGCTTGTGTTGGTAGTTGTAGTGCTCATGTTGGTAGTTGTAGTGCTGTGGTATTGGTAGTTGTAGTGCTCATGTTGGTAGTTGTAGTGCTCATGTTGGTAGTTGTAGTGCTCATGTTGGTAGTTGTAGTGTGTTGGGTAGTGCTCATGTTGGTAGTTGTAGTGCCTGTGTTGGTAGTTGTAGTGCTCATGTTGGTAGTTGTAGTGCCTGTGTTGGTAGTTGTAGTGCTCTGTGTTGGTAGTTGTAGTGCTGTGTTTGTAGTAGTTGTAGTGCCTGTGTTGGTAGTTGTAGTGCCTGTGTTGGTAGTTGTAGTGCCTGTGTTGGTAGTTGTAGTGCCTGTGTTGGTAGTTGTAGTGCTCATGTTGGTAGTTGTAGTGCTCTGTGTTGGTAGTTGTAGTGCTCATGTTGGTAGTTGTAGTGCTCATGTTGGTAGTTGTAGTGCCTGTGTTGGTAGTTGTAGTGCTTATGTTGGTAGTTGTAGTACCTGTGTGGTAGTTGTAGTGCTTGTTGGTAGTTGCTCATGTGTTGGTAGTTGTAGTGCCATGTTTGGTAGTTGTAGTGCCTGTGTTGGTAGTTGTAGTGCCTGTGTTGGTAGTTGTAGTGCCTGTGTTAGTAGTTGTAGTGCCTGTGTTGGTAGTTGTAGTGCCTGTGTTAGTAGTTGTAGTGCCTGTGTTGGTAGTTGTAGTGCCTGTGTTGGTAGTTGTAGTGCCTGTGTTGGTAGTTGTAGTGCCTGTGTTGGTAGTTGTAGTGCTCATGTTGGTAGTTGTAGTGCCTGTGTTGGTAGTTGTAGTGCCTGTGTTAGTAGTTGTTGTGCCTGTGTTAGTAGTTGTTGTGCCTGTGTTAGTAGTTGTTGTGCCTGTGTTAGTAGTTGTTGTGCCTGTGTTAGTAGTTGTAGTGCCTGTGTTAGTAGTTGTAGTGCCTGTGTTAGTAGTTGTTGTGCCTGTGTTAGTAGTTGTTGTGCCTGTGTTAGTAGTTGTTGTGCCTGTGTTAGTAGTTGTAGTGCTCATGTTTGGTAGTTGTAGTGCCTGTGTTGGTAGTTGTAGTGCTCATGTTGGTAGTTGTAGTGCTCTGTGTTGGTAGTTTGTAGTGCTTTGTGTTGGTAGTTGTAGTGCTCATGTTGGTAGTTGTAGTGCTTGTGTGTAGGTGACTGTGTGGTAGTTGTAGTGCCTGTGTTGGTAGTTGTAGTGCCTGTGTTGGTAGTTGTAGTGCCTGTGTTGGTAGTTGTAGTGCCTCATGTTGGTAGTTGTAGTGCCTGTGTGGTAGTGTAGTGCTCCATGTTGTAGTTGTAGTGCTCATGTTGGTAGTTGTAGTGCCTGTGTTGGTAGTTGTAGTGCTCATGTTGGTAGTTGTAGTGCCTGTGTTGGTAGTTGTAGTGCTCATGTTGGTAGTTGTAGTGCTCATGTTGGTAGTTGTAGTGCCTGTGTTGGTAGTTGTAGTGCTCATGTTGGTAGTTGTAGTGCCTGTGTTGGTAGTTGTAGTGCTCATGTTGGTAGTTGTAGTGCCTGTGTTGGTAGTTGTAGTGCCTGTGTTGGTAGTTGTAGTGCTCATGTTGGTAGTTGTAGTGCTCATGTTGGTAGTTGTAGTGCTCATGTTGGTAGTTGTAGTGCTCATGTTGGTAGTTGTAGTGCTCATGTTGGTAGTTGTAGTGCTCATGTTGGTAGTTGTAGTGCTCATGTTGGTAGTTGTAGTGCTCATGTTGGTAGTTGTAGTGCTCATGTTGGTAGTTGTAGTGCTCATGTTGGTAGTTGTAGTGCCTGTGTTGGTAGTTGTAGTGCTCATGTTGGTAGTTGTAGTGCTCATGTTGGTAGTTGTAGTGCTCATGTTGGTAGTTGTAGTGCCTGTGTTGGTAGTTGTAGTGCCTGTGTTGGTAGTTGTAGTGCTCATGTTGGTAGTTGTAGTGCTCATGTTGGTAGTTGTAGTGCTCATGTTGGTAGTTGTAGTGCTCATGTTGGTAGTTGTAGTGCTCATGTTGGTAGTTGTAGTGCTGTGTTGGTAGTTGTAGTGCTCATGTTGGTAGTTGTAGTGCTCATGTTGGTAGTTGTAGTGCTCATGTTGGTAGTTGTAGTGCTCATGTTGGTAGTTGTAGTGCCATGTGTTGTAGTTGTAGTGCTCATGTTGGTAGTTGTAGTGCTCATGTTGGTAGTTGTAGTGCTCATGTTGGTAGTTGTAGTGCTCATGTTGGTAGTTGTAGTGCCTGTGTTGGTAGTTGTAGTGCTCATGTTGGTAGTTGTAGTGCTCATGTTGGTAGTTGTAGTGCTCATGTTGGTAGTTGTAGTGCTCATGTTGGTAGTTGTAGTGCTCATGTTGGTAGTTGTAGTGCTCATGTTGGTAGTTGTAGTACTCATGTTGGTAGTTGTAGTGCTCATGTTGGTAGTTGTAGTGCTCATGTTGGTAGTTGTAGTGCTTGTTGGTAGTTGTAGTGCTCATGTTGGTGGTTGTAGTGCTCATGTTGGTAGTTGTAGTGCTCATGTTGGTGGTTGTAGTGCTCATGTTGGTAGTTGTAGTGCTCATGTTGGTGGTTGTAGTGCTCATGTTGGTAGTTGTAGTGCTCATGTTGGTCTCATGTTGGTAGTTGTAGTGCTCATGTTGGTGGTTGTAGTGCTCATGTTGGTAGTTGTAGTGCTCATGTTGGTGGTTGTAGTGCTCATGTTGGTGGTTGTAGTGCTCATGTTGGTAGTTGTAGTGCTCATGTTGGTAGTTGTAGTGCTCATGTTGGTGGTTGTAGTGCTCATGTTGGTAGTTGTAGTGCTCATGTTGGTAGTTGTAGTGCTCATGTTGGTGGTAGTGCTCATGTTGGTAGTTGTAGTGCTCATGTTGGTAGTTGTAGTGCTCATGTTGGTAGTTGTAGTGCTCATGTTGGTAGTTGTAGTGCTCATGTTGGTAGTTGTAGTGCTCATGTTGGTAGTTGTAGTGCTCATGTTGGTAGTTGTAGTGCCTGTGTTGGTAGTTGTAGTGCTCATGTTGGTAGTTGTAGTGCTCATGTTGGTAGTTGTAGTGCCTGTGTTGGTAGTTGTAGTGCTCATGTTGGTAGTTGTAGTGCTCATGTTGGTAGTTGTAGTGCTCATGTTGGTAGTTGTAGTGCCTGTGTTGGTAGTTGTAGTGCTCATGTTGGTAGTTGTAGTGCTCATGTTGGTAGTTGTAGTGCCTGTGTTGGTAGTTGTAGTGCTCATGTTGGTAGTTGTAGTGCCTGTGTTGGTAGTTGTAGTGCTCATGTTGGTAGTTGTAGTGCCTGTGTTGGTAGTTGTAGTGCTCATGTTGGTAGTTGTAGTGCCTGTGTTGGTAGTTGTAGTGCTCATGTTGGTAGTTGTAGTGCCTGTGTTGGTAGTAGTTCATGTTGGTAGTTGTAGTTGGTTGGTAGTTGTAGTGCTCATGTTGGTAGTTGTAGTGTAGTGCTGTGTTGGTAGTTGTAGTGCCTGTGTTGGTAGTTGTAGTGCTCTGTGTTGGTAGTTGTAGTGCTCATGTTGGTAGTTGTAGTGCTCATGTTGTTGGTAGTTGTAGTGCCTCATGTTGGTAGTTGTAGTGCCTGTAGTGCCTGTGTTGGTAGTTGTAGTGCTCATCATTGTAGTAGTTGTAGTGCCTGTGTTGGTAGTTGTAGTGCTCATGTTGGTAGTTGTAGTACCTGTGTTGGTAGTTGTAGTGCTCATGTTGGTAGTTGTAGTGCCTGTGTTGGTAGTTGTAGTGCTCATGTTGGTAGTTGTAGTGCTCATGTTGGTAGTTGTAGTGCCTGTGTTGGTAGTTGTAGTGCTCATGTTGGTAGTTGTAGTACCTGTGTTGGTAGTTGTAGTGCTCATGTTGGTAGTTGTAGTACCTGTGTTGGTAGTTGTAGTACCTGTGTTGGTAGTTGTAGTGCTCATGTTGGTAGTTGTAGTACCTGTGTTGGTAGTTGTAGTGCCTGTGTTGGTAGTTGTAGTGCTCATGTTGGTAGTTGTAGTACCTGTGTTGGTAGTTGTAGTGCTCATGTTGGTAGTTGTAGTGCCTGTGTTGGTAGTTGTAGTGCTCATGTTGGTAGTTGTAGTGCCTGTGTTGGTAGTTGTAGTGCTCATGTTGGTAGTTGTAGTGCCTGTGTTGGTAGTTGTAGTACCTGTGTTGGTAGTTGTAGTACCTGTGTTGGTAGTTGTAGTGCTCATGTTGGTAGTTGTAGTACCTGTGTTGGTAGTTGTAGTGCTCATGTTGGTAGTTGTAGTGCTCATGTTGGTAGTTGTAGTGCTCATGTTGGTAGTTGTAGTACCTGTGTTGGTAGTTGTAGTGCTCATGTTGGTAGTTGTAGTGCTCATGTTGGTAGTTGTAGTGCCTGTGTTGGTAGTTGTAGTGCTCATGTTGGTAGTTGTAGTGCCTGTGTTGGTAGTTGTAGTGCTCATGTTGGTAGTTGTAGTGCCTGTGTTGGTAGTTGTAGTGCTCATGTTGGTAGTTGTAGTGCCTGTGTTGGTAGTTGTAGTGCTCATGTTGGTAGTTGTAGTGCCTGTGTTGGTAGTTGTAGTGCCTGTGTTGGTAGTTGTAGTGCCTGTGTTGGTAGTTGTAGTACCTGTGTTGGTAGTTGTAGTGCTCATGTTGGTAGTTGTAGTGCCTGTGTTGGTAGTTGTAGTGCTCATGTTGGTAGTTGTAGTACCTGTGTTGGTAGTTGTAGTGCTCATGTTGGTAGTTGTAGTGCCTGTGTTGGTAGTTGTAGTGCTCATGTTAGTAGTTGTAGTGCTCAAGTTGATAGTTGTAGTACCTGTGTTGGTAGTTGTAGTGCTCATGTTGGTAGTTGTAGTGCTCATGTTGGTAGTTGTAGTGCTCATGTTGGTGGTTGTAGTGCTCATGTTGGTAGTTGTAGTGCCTGTGTTGGTAGTTGTAGTGCTCATGTTGGTAGTTGTAGTGCCTGTGTTGGTAGTTGTAGTGCTCATGTTGGTAGTTGTAGTGCCTGTGTTGGTAGTTGTAGTGCTCATGTTGGTAGTTGTAGTGCCTGTGTTGGTAGTTGTAGTGCTCATGTTGGTAGTTGTAGTGCTCATGTTGGTAGTTGTAGTGCCTTGTGTTGTAGTTGTGTTGGTAGTGCTCATGTTGGTAGTTGTAGTGCCTGTGTTGGTAGTTGTAGTGCTCATGTTGGTAGTTGTAGTACCTGTGTTGGTAGTTGTAGTGCCTGTGTTGGTAGTTGTAGTGCTCATGTTGGTAGTTGTAGTACCTGTGTTGGTAGTTGTAGTGCTCATGTTGGTAGTTGTAGTACCTGTGTTGGTAGTTGTAGTGCCTGTGTTGGTAGTTGTAGTGCCTGTGTTGGTAGTTGTAGTGCCTGTGTTGGTAGTTGTAGTGCCTGTGTTGGTAGTTGTAGTGCTCATGTTGGTAGTTGTAGTGCCTGTGTTGGTAGTTGTAGTGCTCATGTTGGTAGTTGTAGTGCCTGTGTTGGTAGTTGTAGTGCTCATGTTGGTAGTTGTAGTGCCTGTGTTGGTAGTTGTAGTGCTCATGTTGGTAGTTGTAGTGCCTGTGTTGGTAGTTGTAGTGCCTGTGTTGGTAGTTGTAGTGCTCATGTTAGTAGTTGTAGTGCTCATGTTGATAGTTGTAGTACCTGTTATGGTAGTTGTAGTGCTCATGTTGGTAGTTGTAGTGCTCATGTTGGTAGTTGTAGTGCTCATGTTGGTGGTTGTAGTGCTCATGTTGGTAGTTGTAGTGCCTGTGTTGGTAGTTGTAGTGCTCATGTTGGTAGTTGTAGTGCCTGTGTTGGTAGTTGTAGTGCTCATGTTGGTAGTTGTAGTGCCTGTGTTGGTAGTTGTAGTGCTCATGTTGGTAGTTGTAGTGCCTGTGTTGGTAGTTGTAGTGCCTGTGTTGGTAGTTGTAGTACCTGTGTTGGTAGTTGTAGTACCTGTGTTGGTAGTTGTAGTGCTCATGTTGGTAGTTGTAGTACCTGTGTTGGTAGTTGTAGTGCTCATGTTGGTAGTTGTAGTGCCTGTGTTGGTAGTTGTAGTGCCTGTGTTGGTAGTTGTAGTACCTGTGTTGGTAGTTGTAGCGCCTGTGTTGGTAGTTGTAGTGCTCATGTTGGTAGTTGTAGTACCTGTGTTGGTAGTTGTAGTGCTCATGTTGGTAGTTGTAGTACCTGTGTTGGTAGTTGTAGTGCTCATGTTGGTAGTTGTAGTGCCTGTGTTGGTAGTTGTAGTGCTCATGTTGGTAGTTGTAGTACCTGTGTTGGTAGTTGTAGTGCTCATGTTGGTAGTTGTAGTGCTCATGTTGGTAGTTGTAGTACTCTGTGTTGGTAGTTGTAGTGCTCATGTTGGTAGTTGTAGTGCCTGTGTTGGTAGTTGTAGTGCTCATGTTGGTAGTTGTAGTGCCTGTGTTGGTAGTTGTAGTGCTCATGTTGGTAGTTGTAGTACCTGTGTTGGTAGTTGTAGTGCTCATGTTGGTAGTTGTAGTACCTGTGTTGGTAGTTGTAGTGCTCATGTTGGTAGTTGTAGTGCTCATGTTGGTAGTTGTAGTGCTCATGTTGGTAGTTGTAGTGCTCATGTTGGTAGTTGTAGTGCTCATGTTGGTAGTTGTAGTACCTGTGTTGGTAGTTGTAGTGCTCATGTTGGTAGTTGTAGTGCTCATGTTGGTAGTTGTAGTGCTCATGTTGGTAGTTGTAGTGCTCATGTTGGTAGTTGTAGTGCTCATGTTGGTAGTTGTAGTGCTCATGTTGGTAGTTGTAGTGCTCATGTGGTAGTTGTAGTGCTCATGTTGGTAGTTGTAGTGCTCATGTTGGTAGTTGTAGTGCTCATGTTGGTAGTTGTAGTGCTCATGTTGGTAGTTGTAGTGCTCATGTTGGTAGTTGTAGTGCTCATGTTGGTAGTTGTAGTGCTCATGTTGGTAGTTGTAGTGCTCATGTTGGTAGTTGTAGTGCTCATGTTGGTAGTTGTAGTGCCTGTGTTGGTAGTTGTAGTGCCTGTGTTGGTAGTTGTAGTGCTCATGTTGGTAGTTGTAGTGCCTGTGTTGGTAGTTGTAGTACCTGTGTTGGTAGTTGTAGTGCTTGTGTTGGTAGTTGTAGTGCTCATGTTGGTAGTTGTAGTGCCTGTGTTGGTAGTTGTAGTGCTCATGTTGGTAGTTGTAGTGTAGTGTGTTGGTAGTTGTAGTGCTCATGTTGGTAGTTGTAGTACTCATGTTGGTAGTTGTAGTGCCTGTGTTGGTAGTTGTAGTGCCTGTGTTGGTAGTTGTAGTGCTTGTGTTGGTAGTTGTAGTGCTTGTGTTGGTAGTTGTAGTGCCTGTGTTGGTAGTTGTAGCGCTCATGTTGGTAGTTGTAGTGCTCATGTTGGTAGTTGTAGTGCTCATGTTGGTAGTTGTAGTGCTCATGTTGGTAGTTGTAGTGCTCATGTTGGTAGTTGTAGTGCTCATGTTGGTAGTTGTAGTGCCTGTGTTGGTAGTTGTAGTGCTCATGTTGGTAGTTGTAGTGCTCATGTTGGTAGTTGTAGTGCTCATGTTGGTAGTTGTAGTGCTCATGTTGGTAGTTGTAGTACCTGTGTTGGTAGTTGTAGTGCTTGTGTTGGTAGTTGTAGTGCTCATGTTGGTAGTTGTAGTGCCTGTGTTGGTAGTTGTAGTGCTCATGTTGGTAGTTGTAGTGCTCATGTTGGTAGTTGTAGTGCTCATGTTGGTAGTTGTAGTTCCTGTGTTAGTAGTTATAGCTCTCATAGCGGAATGTCCCATGTAGGCATTTCTAAATATATTTTTTCCCCTTATGTAACCAAAACTCTGGACAAGTCCACTTTCAGATATGATACATCTGAGGATACTATACCATATGCATAGTTATCCACTGGTGCTTTAGTACTAAAAAAAAAAGTAATTTACACATAGATACTGAAAGAAACATAATTTTGACAATCAAAATCTTTGTAACTTTTTGAGTGAAATTGTTCAAACTGTGCACAAGACTACCTTAGGGTTCAACTAAACTAAAACTCTAATGCACCTGGTCATAGATATTTTTCAGTCTTTCAGGTTTTCCTGTCACCTTATAAAAAGGCACCATCGAATAACTATGTGTATCTCTTTTTGAACAGTATACATTCTGAGGAAAAATAAAGTCACAGCCTGGGACTAAAAGAGTTAACAGAAAAAATATTTGTGTCTTTCAGATGATGCTGTATATCTGTCTGGAGAGCCTGATCGTAAGGAGTATGTCCTTAATGAAACTGGCAGAATTTGGTTAGGTTCTGTTGAGAAATATTATGTTCGACCATGGAATTTTGGACAGGTTTGTGTCTTGATTTTTCTTTCTGATTTATGTTTCATTTCCGCTTTATCATTGACTTGACTGATTTTGTGAAACAAATTATCACGTTCAGCCAGTGTCCCCCCAAGGGGGAAGCTTTTGATAATAATTGGGACTAGGTTTATGTGCTTATATATAAAATGGATTAGCATTGCTCACCATCAAGTAGCAGTGAAAAAAACTTTTGCAGTGTTAATGCGATCAAGAGGGACAGATCCAAATACTGTCCCGACCGACGACGAAGTCATCTACTGGCCAGCCAACCAGTCACCAATGATGCAACTTTATCCTAAATTGTCCTTAAGTTTATGTGTATTTCTGTGGCTAGCAGCCCAGATACATGGCCATCTTGGGCAGTTGTAGTCAAAGTCGTAGTCAAGGTTTCAACATCACCGCACTGTTTTTGTACCAGTGAAAATAAAATGAAATGTCCCTCACTGTCTCATTACAATTAGTCCTGGAACAATGCAGAAGTATACACACGCAATAAATGCATATAGCAGTTGCTAGAGATGCCAAAGCTAACAGTCGCCACCAGAAATGCAGTTTGTCTGTTATGGAAGTAGTCAGATACAATAAGTTAGCTATACATACGTAGAATTATTACAAAAGGTATTTGACCAACCTGCATGTAAACCGGCTACCGGCCATATTAAACACCATGACTTAGCTGCTGTACACATGAGAGACATTCCACATGAAAAAATAAAAAAATAAACACAGCTCACAGGGCTGCACCAAGCACTAAACTCAATAGCTGTAGACTAGCGTCCATGTGTGGAAACTGCATTAGCAAAGCTCTGTCGGAAGCAAAGATAACTTTGAAGCTAAACATTCTGCCATGCCTAGCCCTCCATATTAGACTGGAAATCCTTGGGCAGCGCATTGGGTCATGTCTAAACAACCACTCACAGAAATAACCAAATGTAAATTACCAGTAAAATGGGCTTACATTTATTTGTACCTCCAACAAAATCAGTGTTTTAGCTCTTGAAAAAAAAAAAAATACAGTAAAGAATAATACATTCAAATGTTTAGATAATACAGCTTGAGCCCTCACCTTGAATAACAAAAATATCATGAAACGCCCAGTAACCATGAACTGAACTACCCATCCCCTTTTTAACAGAAGCTGTGCTCCCCCTTCCAACCCCCCCTTCCCCCCCCCCCCCCCAACACACCCTTTTCACTGGAGCAGAAAAAACAGCTTCCATTAATCCCAGCCAGGAAACAAAATAAGGACTATGAAAAAAATGATTAGTGCATTACTATCATTGTGGTTAAATACACAGTGCCTGTTTGTAATTGGGATGCCAGATTTCGATAGAAGGAGTATATTGTAGCCAAATGTAAATACAAGGTGTTTGTGGATTATGTTGGAGATTACAGAGTTCAATTTTGGCTCAAGAAGGCCCGGTTTAGACATGTAAATTTTAATATCTGGGGTCAAATTTTCACAACAGAAAGAAGAATGGATAGAGAAATCACATGATGTGCTAAAGCAAACTAGATCTTGGGACAACTAACACCACTTTTGGCATATAGAAGTATACCTTTGTCCGCCAATGCAGATCTAGTAAAAACTTTGGGAGGGGGAGTAACATGATGCTACCAGTATCAGACTTGGACTTTTACTAACTAATGATTCTCCACATCAGAAAATGACAATTTACATTCTTTGGTCATGTGTTGAGAAGGGGAAAACTGGAGTACATGGTGACAGTAGCAAAGTTGGAGGGGAGGAGAGGCAGAGGGAGACCGAGAGAAAAGATGCTGGACAGTTTGACATCATGGTATGGAGGCTCATCTGCAACAGAGTTGATTGAAAGTACACCAGACATAAGGTTGTGGATAAACATGACTACCAACGCCACACAGCATGGACTTTGAGAAGAAGAAGAGTGCAGAATCATAACAACAGAGATGACATCTTAGAATAGTTGCCTGAGTAACCAGATAAAATGAAAAATGAAGAAAACAATTAGACAAATACTAGTTCTGAAATTAGCCGCACAGTTCAATAACTGTTTCAGCCCCAGAAAACACATGATTATGATTTATACTATGACTGTTCCCCAAAAAGCCTCAAATATCACCTCACGTGTCTTCTTAAATATAAGTTTTGGTCAGTGTATACTAAATAAATCTGGCAACCCCAGTGGTGGTATCTCTTATTCAAGTGGTAACATTCTTTTCTGGCAATATTTAAGGAAAACAGTGAAGATATTTGTAGAGTTGAGGAGCAACAGATGAGATGGTTTAGCCATTTGATGAGAAAACCATGGTTCCAACTGCCACAGAGATCCACACTGAATCAAAACAGTTAACACAGAGCAAGGGGAAGATCGTGCAGGATATGGATTGACAGCATCAAGAACAGCCTTTAGGAATTAAGCCAATTTATACAACACATTAGAAAGAGCAAACAGAAGATCATTATATATTCTCCACCACGTTGATGATGTGACTGGAGAAAGAGAAGAAGAAGAAGAATAACTGGTTATGATTTAATTTGCTCTTGCTTTTAGTATTCTTGTTTTCAAAGCTATATCAGCCCCCCCCCCCCCCCCCCCCCCACCCTCCTTCGTTTTCTTCTACATTGTTTCCTAATACACAGACACAATATATTTAAAAATGCTTGAGTTGAGTTCAAGTGCGTCTCTATGGAATGAGGTTTTAGGGAATGAAACCAAAGTGTTTACATGTGTCCATTACTGGAGCAGACATATCTCTGCCGTTATCATTTTTTAGGTTAAAGATAATGTAGAGTTTTCAATGGAGAGGATTTATTTCATTGCACCATAAGGCTCATTCTCCCTCCATAGAAGGGCTAGCTGCCTACTGAGAGTGTCGTACAAAGCATGAACTTTGTAGCTCTGGCAACAACCCTTCAAGGGTTGCTGGATACACTTGGTACATAATTGGCTCTAATATCAAATTAGCACTGATGAATGAAGGTGAAATATGGAAAACAACACATAGGGAGAAAACAAACAAAAAACTATTATTCCTAAGAAACTACACCTATTCTTTAACTGCACCAGTTGATCGTAGCTGAATCTGTGGAGTTTGTGCTATATGTGTGTATTGGTCTAGCCATTCTCCTGAGCCATATGGGATAACACAGAGCAGTGAGGTTGAATCTCTCGACTTAAACTGTGCAGAATAAAGGTAAATAAATGATATGAAAGAATCACTAATGGGGAGCTTTGGCAGAGAACTAAACAAATTTCATTCAGTCAAATGGTGAAGAAAAAATACTGCCCTAGTACAGGACACAAGTTGAGAAGCCCTGAGATCAGTATGACTAGAACACCTTTACATTCTGGAACCGATGAGGGGTGTCAAGAAGGGGGGGGGGGGATAGGAATAAAGGCAGACCAAAAACCACAGGGAGAAGGGATCTCCGGAGGGAAGTTAGAAAGATGAGGAAGACATAGGGTGAGCTCGATACAGTAGCAAAGGATTTTAATTTTGGTAGCACAAGAATTTTAAGCATTTTTCTGTGAAACAAGATCCCTGAAGCTTTACTAAATTGTTTGGCTTGTTTACTTATAGTCTGGGACTTGTTTATATACAGCTATCAATAAATGTAATCTGTGCTGAATTGCTTCTTTGCTTTCTGTCAAGTTTGAGTATGTGTGCCTGATTGCTGCTATCTCCATCTTGGATCGTTCTGAGTTGGCAGACAGAGCCAGGGGAAACCCTACACTTGTTACCCGCACAGTTTGCCGAGCTGTAAGTAATCACCCGTCACAAGTGTTCATTGTGAATAATGCTTGTAAGCCAAACTTTTTCCTAGGTTTATATAAAGTAAAGTTTAGGTCCCTTTTCCACCCCTTTAGGCATATTGGAAATATAGGGCTAGACCTAAATTTTTATAAACCAATTGGCACTTGGCGGGTGATGTGGTCAGCATCACGCCAGCCGCCTTTACTTCCCAGGACTGCACCTGGTACCCACTCAAGGCTGGGTCAACCTGGGAGTCAAGGTCATTTTTTTTTTAAAGTCTGGCTCCGTCAAAACGTGAACCCACGACCTTCCGATCCACAGGCAGGCGTCTAGCAGCCAACACCATGGTGATTCTCCCTAGGTATTTATGGGTATACTTTTTAAAAAACTTAATTTACATTGTCTGCATTTTTAGATTGTTATAATAACAGCTTTGAAACATGTTTAATGCATAACTACCTATTATTCTAGTGGAAGAATCTGCATGGGAGTGAAGATATTTTCACACTATTGAGACATTTGGCTAAAGGATACTTCCCCATGCCATTGGTTGTATTGTGCATATGGTGCTCGACCTGTGTTTTATAAACCAATCAGCGTTTGTTGGGTGATGTGGTCAACACTATGCGGGCCGCCTTTACTTCCCAGGATTTTACATGGTGCCCATTTAAGGCTGGGTCCACCTGGAAGCCAATGTGGATTTGAACCTACAACCTTTGGGCCAGAGGTGGGTAGGCCTATCTAGATACTACATGATGGAGGCTCCCTTCTGGTATATGATACTAGATGAATATTCTTATGGGCTAGTCATCTTTTGATGGGTGATATACTCAACATCCACTGCCCTTACATTACATGACATTTCCTGGTACCCATTTCATGCTGGATACACTTGGGAGCCAAAGCTAGTTATCCAAATCTGCTTCAGTGTTGATTTGAACCAAAGACCTTCGAGCAAGCATCCAGCCATGTACTGCTTAACTATTTGAGTCCCAGGGGGTTTAGCATCACAGGCCCAGGGGGTGGAAAATAAAGTCATAAAATCAGCGCATCATGCGTTCACTGGGCTTCTAGGTAGGAAGCCATGAACGTATGATGCGTTCCTTGGGACTCAGAGAGTTAAGCCATTAAAAATTCAGGTCACCTCAGATTTAACTGCTGGCAGGTAGATAGTTTGAGGTTTGAAGGTTTATGGTTTTGAACAATGGATAAACCTCATGGCACAGGGGTACTAACCCATAAGTGCTCCGTTCTTCTTCTAACTCAAGTCTGTGTCCAAAGAAGCTCAGCACAGTGCTCAGGCTCTCTAGCACTGGCGAGGATCTTGAAATACTTTGGGTAGATTTTTAACTACAACTTTTGCCTAGGCAGTGCCTTAGACTATTTCTTTTCGATTTCCAACTGCCAAGGGATTTTTTTAGGTTCGCAACAATGCACATGGACATCCGATCTCACTACCCAGAGACCAGTGCGAATTACTAGAAGTGAAAAATTCCCAGCCCTTACTGGGGATTGAACCCGGAACCAGATTTTACTGTGGAAACATTAATGTAAGAAGCTGCCTGTGTGGGTTCCAGGGCCCCCTTGCCGGGAATAGACCGACTTCATCCCCAAGAAGCATGTTGTAGGAGTTGACTAATTGGAAGCATACTTCGAAGTCAGAGTACATCTGCATACAAATAATCAAGATATGTGAAACGGGTGTGCACGCAAACCTCAGGTTCTGGAACAAGACTAAAGTTCCAGATCTGGACAAAGACCCAGAACTTTCCACCAGAGTTTACAGATAATGAATGTGAAGAAGAAAAAGAAGATTAATGTAATAAGCAACAGTAGTAGAAAGTAGAATATGACTAGAGCCCAAACAATTCACATTAAGTGAAACAGATCAGATGGTTTGGCCAATTAGAATGCTCTGGTACTAGCTACCACAGAGAGCCATGCAGAATAAATACAATGGACAAAGAGAACCGGAAAGGCCATATAGAAGATCAAACGATAGCATCAGAAACAGCCTTAAAGAAATGAAGACCAGCTTATACAGTGCATTGGAAAAAACACACAGGATATCCTTACATCTTTTCCCAACATAACTAAGAACTAAAGTATGGGTCAGGAGAAGAAGAATTGATATACTGTGAAAGCTTTCCTTATGCGCTGTAGAAAGATCTCAAATTTTGCTTGAGAAGATGTCGGACAGACTGGCATGGCAGGGGGACAAAAAAATCTGTAGCAGAAATGATTGCTAGCACATACAGAATGCTGCAGACATACATGACCAGCAGCACCATATGGATGAGCTATCATAGAAGTGGTCACTAATTCCTAGTCTCTATAAACTCTTTAGTTCCCAAACACTGGACCACGTGTAATGGATATTAATCATGTGCCCCAGTCAACATGTTCTGTATAGATGTACATAATCAGTTTAGTCAGACAAGCTAAATCAACCATAAGTTTTGTCAGACAAACTACATCAACCATAAGTTTAGTCAGGCAAACTAAATCAACTAAATGTTTAGTCAGGCAAACAAAAGCAGCCCAACAACACACGTCTAACCACAGTGTATTTGTATTTGAACCCTGTAGATAAATTATACCAATGCTTTTTCTGTCATTATTATTACTTTAGTCGGGCATCAGCTAGGATCTTCTAGGACTGAAAGACTTAATGCTGAATGTTGGACTGCAGATATCAAATCTGACATCCCACACTGTGATAACAGCTTCAAACAGATGAACACATTGAGAAGGATACTAGCCTTATGATACGCTGAGGAAATGCAACATGAAATCTTCATGCTATGACAGGACAGGTCCTTACTTTTGGTTGGGGGCTGGTCTTGGGAGGAAGCTATGGCAGGCAGACAGAAAAAGCCCTGCTCTTCTGATCCAGCAGCTTCTGCAGCTTGCATTATTCCAAATTAATTAGTGTTTCTTTTTCCTAAACAAGGCAGACTAAGAGATGCTGCATGGACAACATATGGTCTCTTCAGTAATGCCCAGGCCTTGTGCCATAGACTTTTCTCAATACTGGTGCACTCACCTTCACCATGGGCAGCTATTCCCATGCCTCCCAGTAGCACATTACAACTCTAACATCTGGAAAGACGAAAAAGTTCCAACATGGCTTGGACTATGAGTATAGAAATTTATGAACTGAAAACTTTCCTCGTAATCAGGTAATTAGATGGTCACAGTTTCAACTTCATAGACAGCGAGTCATCCCGCAGTTCCAACTACATAGACAGCGAGTCATCCCGCATTTCCAACTTCATAGAAAGTGAGTCATTCCACAGTTTCAACTTCATAGAAAGTGAGTCATCCCGCAGTTCCAACTTCATAGAAAGTGAGTCATTCCACAGTTCCAACTTCATAGAAAGTGAGTCATTCCACAGTTCCAACTTCATAGAAAGTGAGTCATTCCACAGTTTCAACTACATAGAAAGTGAGTCATTCCACAGTTCCAACTTCATAGAAAGTGAGTCATTCCACAGTTCCAACTTCATAGAAAGTGAGTCATTCCACAGTTTCAACTACATAGAAAGTGAGTCATTCCACAGTTCCAACTTCATAGAAAGTGAGTCATTCCACAGTTTTAACTACATAGACAGCGAGTCATCTCACAGTTCCAACTTCATAGACAGCGAGTCATCTCACAGTTCCAACTTCATAGAAAGTGAGTCATCTCACAGTTCCAACTTCATAGAAAGTGAGTCATCTCACAGTTCCAACTTCATAGACAGCGAGTCATCTCACAGTTCCAACTTCATAGAAAGTGAGTCATCTCACAGTTCCAACTTCATAGACAGCGAGTCATCTCACAGTTCCAACTTCATAGACAGCGAGTCATCTCACAGTTCCAACTTCATAGACAGCGAGTCATCTCACAGTTCCAACTTCATAGACAGCGAGTCATCTCACAGTTCCAACTTCATAGACAGTGAGTCATCTCACAGTTCCAACTTCATAGACAGTGAGTCATCTCACAGTTCCAACTTCATAGACAGCGAGTCATCTCACAGTTCCAACTTCATAGAAAGTGAGTCATCTCACAGTTCCAACTTCATAGAAAGTGAGTCATCTCACAGTTCCAACTTCATAGACAGCGAGTCATCTCACAGTTCCAACTTCATAGAAAGTGAGTCATTCCACAGTTCCAACTTCATAGAAAGTGAGTCATTCCACAGTTTCAACTTCATAGAAAGCAAGTCATTCCGCAAACTTCATAAAAAAGCGAGTCATCTCACAGTTCCAACTTCATAGACAGCGAGTCATCTCACAGTTCCAACTTCATAGACAGCGAGTCATCTCACAGTTCCAACTTCATAGAAAGCAAGTCATTCCGCAAAGTTCATAAAAAAGCGAGTCATCTCACAGTTCCAAATTCATATAAAGCGAGTCATCCCGCAGTTCCAACTTCATAGAAAGCGAGTCATCCCACAGTTCCAACTTCATAGAAAGTGAGTCATTCCACAGTTCCAACTTCATAGAAAGTGAGTCATTCCACAGTTTCAACTTCATAGAAAGTGAGTCATTCCACAGTTCCAACTTCATAGAAAGTGAGTCATTCCACAGTTTCAACTTCATAGAAAGTGAGTCATCCCACAGTTCCAACTTCATAGAAAGTGAGTCATTCCACAGTTTCAACTTCATAGAAAGCGAGTCATCCCACAGTTTCAACTACATAGACAGCGAGTCATCCCGCAGTTCCAACTTCATAGAAAGTGAGTCATTCCACAGTTTCAACTTCATAGAAAGTGAGTCATTCCACAGTTTCAACTACATAGACAGCGAGTCATCCCACAGTTCCAACTTCATAGAAAGTGAGTCATTCCACAGTTTCAACTTCATAGAAAGTGAGTCATTCCACAGTTTCAACTACATAGACAGCGAGTCATCCCTCAGTTCCAACTTCATAGAAAGTGAGTCATTCCACAGTTTCAACTTCATAGAAAGCGAGTCATCCCGGTTCCAACTTCATAGAAAGTGAGTCATTCCGCAGTTTCAACTTCATAGAAAGCAAGTAATTCCGCAAACTTCATAAAAAAGCGAGTCATCTCACAGTTCCAACTTCATAGACAGCGAGTCATCTCACAGTTCCAACTTCATAGACAGCGAGTCATCTCACAGTTCCAACTTCATAGAAAGCAAGTCATTCCGCAAAGTTCATAAAAAAGCGAGTCATCTCACAGTTCCAAATTCATATAAAGCGAGTCATCCCGCAGTTCCAACTTCATAGAAAGCGAGTCATCCCACAGTTCCAACTTCATAGAAAGCGAGTCATCCCACAGTTCCAACTTCATAGAAAGCGAGTCATCCCACAGTTCCAACTTCATAGAAAGCGTGTCATCCCGCAGTTCCAACTTCATAGAAAGTGAGTCATTCCACAGTTTCAACTACATAGAAAGCGAGTCATCCCGCAGTTCCAAGTTCATAGAAAGCGTGTCAGCCCACAGTTCCAACTTCATAGAAAGTGAGTCATCCCACAGTTCCAACTTCATATAAAGAGAGTCATCCCACAGTTTCAACTTCATATAAAGAGAGTCATCCCACAGTTTCAACTTCATATAAAGAGAGTCAGCCCACAGTTTCAACTTCATATAAAGAGAGTCAGCCCACAGTTCCAACTTCATAGAAAGTGAGTCATCCCACAGTTCCAACTTCATATAAAGAGAGTCATCCCACAGTTCCAACTTCATATAAAGCGAGTCATCTCACAGTTCCAACTTCATATAAAGAGAGTCATCCCACAGTTTCAACTTCATATAAAGTGAGTCATTCCACAGTTTCAACTACATAGACAGCGAGTCATCCCACAGTTCCAACTTCATAGAAAATGAGTCATTCCACAGTTTCAACTTCATAGAAAGTGAGTCATTCCACAGTTTCAACTACATAGACAGCGAGTCATCCCTCAGTTCCAACTTCATAGAAAGTGGGTCATCCCACAGTTCCAACTTCATAGAAAGTGGGTCATCCCACAGTTCCAACTTCATAGAAAGCGGGTCATCCCACAGTTCCAACTTCATAGAAAGCAGAATGTTGATCACTGTCCCTGGTGAAAAAAAAAAGATTCACACAGAGTGAAGTCTTGGCTTATCCAACGAGTGCATTAAATGCGTAAAGCAGCAGTCAGAAGTGCCAGTCAAATCAGTATGATAATGTAGAAAGATATCAAATCTGGCTTCAGATGATAAAGGACAGACTAGCAGGGCAGGGAAACATCTGTATCAGAAAGGATTGACAGTAGATGCAACAGAAGTCTTTTGACATCTATGACAAAAGTGTTTCAGTGTGCTAATAGGGAGACAGGGAATGCAGCCCATGAGGATAGTGAATGTGTCTCATCTTGAGAAGAATCTTCCACAATATATGTATGAGATTTCAGAACCATTGCTACAATCACACTCGTCTAATGTTTCTTCTCAGATGCTCAGATCTCAACCTGTCTACAGTACTTTTCTTCTTTGTCCCTATTTTCTTCCTAATATTCTCTCTTCATTGGGACTGCATTGGAGTCCCCTTTGGCAGAGCGGCTAGACGCTCGCCGCGTACCAGAAGGTCGTGGCTTTGCTTCCTAGTGAAGCCTGACTTTTTTTCAAACATGATCTTGGCTTCCAGGTTGACCCAGCCTTGAGTGAGTACATGGTGCAGTCCTGGGAAGTAAAAGAGGCCAGCGTGATGCTGACCACATCGCCCATCTTGTGCCGATTGGTCTATAAGAATATAGGTCTAGCCCTATATGCCTAAAGGCATGGAAAAGGGTCCTTTAAAAAAACCGTGATCCATGGATCCTCTTCCCCCAAATCCACATCAGTATTGTATAATCCATATCCCACTTGCAAGCATCTTTAAACTGCACTAGAAGTCAACCCCTATATCTTCTATCCATCTGTATATAACCAGAGAGGATGTCCTTCAGGACTCTATACCATCCTCCATTATTCAAGAGTCCCACTCATCTGAGGCTTTTGAAGACTGGGATTTGAGAAAATGGTGAGGGAAAAAATAATTAATAAACTAAAAACTGTCATCATAATGCTTTGTAGAAAGATCTTAAATCTTGTTCGGTTCTTGATTTCTAGGTCAACTACACAGAAAGTGGTGGTGGGGTGATCCAAGCTGGATGGTCAGGGAAGTATGATGATGCTGAAGCCCCGCATGCCTGGACTGGAAGTCCCTCAATCCTGGAAGAGTTTTTAAAGAAAAGAAAGGGAGTCAAATATGGACAGTGCTGGACAATGGCAGCAGTCACCACCACATGTATGTTTGCTCTCACACAGTTTAGTGCTAAAATCTAGTCTTATACTTCATGTTCAGTGGCTGTAAACTTAGATGGAAAGTTCTGGGTGTACGTCCACCTCCACTTTTTGTCTTGATCCAGTGTCTGAGTGTTGCATGTACATTTGTTTTACAGATCTGGCTTATTTGTATGCAGACTCTTAGTTCTTTGGCTCTCAGGCAGATTTACTCTTATTAGTCTTCAAAGGGTACCCCATGTAGTCGACTCCTATGACATGGTTGTTGGGGAGGCAGTGGGTCTGCTGTTCTTGTTTACCCTAATAATGGGGTAATATATCTGTGGTTTTTTACAAGGCACACATGAAAAGAGGCAGTGGGTCAATTCCTTTTTTTCTTTCAGAATGGGTCGTGGAACCCACATGGGGATCTGATTTCATAAATGGCTGAAATTAAATGCAGTGTAACTACATAGCTGTTTTTTCACTTGGATAATAATTTACATTTCTGCTTTTTGTGGTGGGTATTATATTAATGAATAATGTTGCTGTTTGATGTAAATTCATCTTCTTCTTCTTCGCGGTCACCAGCTGTAAACACTGGCAGAAAGTTCTGGTTGTTCATCCACTTCTGGACTTCAGTCCCATTCCAGAACCTGAGTGTTGCATATGCATCCATTTTACAGATCTGACTCATTTGTATGCAGACTGCTGGTTCCTTGCCTCTCAGGCAGATGCACTCCGACTTTGAAGGAAACTCCCAATTAGTCGACTCTTACGACATGCTTTTGGGTAGGCAGTGGGTCTATTCTTGTTTTCTCTATAATAGGGCCCCGGAACCCACACTGGGAAATATCTCTTTTTATACTTCATGTTCAGTGGCTGTAAACTTAAATGGAAAGTTCTGGGTGTACGTCAACCTCCATTTTTTGTCTTGATCCAGAGCCTGAGTGCATGTACATCTGTTTTACAGATCTGGCTTATTTGTATGCAGACTCTATTCTTTGGCTCTCAGGCAGATTTAATCTTATTAGTTTTCAAAGGATACCCCATCTAGTCCACTCCTATAACATGGTTGTAAAGAAGGCAGTGGGTCTATTGTTCTTGTTTACCCCAACAATGGGGTAATATGTATGTTTTTTTTTACAAGGCACACATGAAAAGAGGCAGTGGGTCAATTCCTTTTTTTTCTTCTCAGAATGGGTCATGAAACTTACATGGGGATCTGATTTCATAAATGGCTGGAATTAAATGCAGTGTAACTACATAGCTGTTTATTCAATAAGATAATAATTTACATTTCTGTTATTAGTGGTGGATATTATAGAATAATGTTGCTGTTTGTTGTAGATTCCTCTTCTTTTTCTTCTTCATTTTCACCAGCTGTAAACTCTGGCAGAAAGTTATGGTTGTTCATCCACTTTTGGACTGCAGCCCTGTTCCAGAATCTCAGTGTTGCATATGCATCCGTTTTACAGATCTGACTCATTTGTATGCAGACTGCTGGTTCCTTGCCTCTCAGGTAGATGCACTCCAATTTTTAAGGAAGCTCCCAGTTAGTTGGCTCTTACGACATGCTTTTGGGTAGGCGGTGGGTCTTTTCTTGTTTTCCCTATAACAGGGCCCCAGAACTCACATGGGGATGATGTAGATTAAAGTAGAGAATGTTTGCATCACTTGGGTTATTTCTTAGTTTATTTTATGCACCATTACTAATCTTCACAGTGCTAAGAGCGCTTGGCATCCCTTCACGGTGTGTAACATGCTACAGGGCTCTCCACGACAGCGACTACACGAGTGCAGTGAATACTCACTGGTCTCTAGATCTGAGACCCAAGACAGACATGGATGACGCCATTTGGTGAGTGAATATACTGTAATTATCCCTGTTCAAATAGCTTATTTTTCTATTTTAACTCTTTCGGTTCCAAATGATGAGCGATGTGTATGTGTAATTAACTATTCTGTGACTCCTACCTAGCATTGAATGTTTCCTCTCATTAAATACATTTGATCAGAACAATCTGGCTTCCTCAGTATTTAGCTTCTTTGAAAGTAATAGTCATGGTTGTTTCTTATGATAATTTTGTACTTGTACAAATGGAAATCTCATCTAAGACCTTCTGGTACTTAAAGAGTTAAAGTTAAATCAAAGATGAGATAGTTTCATTGCCCTGGGTTATCCCTTATGGCTCAGTCTCTCTGCAGAATGGCTAGCCACCTAAAAAGAATATTGCACAATAAACAAATTCCATAGCTCCGGCGATGATCCCAAAGATCTCAGCAAAAACTGTACACGTGAACTGAAGAATACACTTTTAGAACACGAGGAAAGTGGCTTGATTTCACTGTGAAGACCTCTTATTTTAAAATGGTGAAAGAAGATCCATAGGAATTTTCCCTTTCTGTTACTCTTGGTTCTTCACATATTCTAGGTCATGACATATGAGATAAGGGAACTACAATCAAACAAGTACGTGAATTCAAAGATCTAGGAGGCATATTCACAGAAGATGGCAGAATTGATAGAGAAATAGAAGCCAGAGTACAGAAGGCAAATGCTGTCACCTACCAGTTAGCCCCACTGCTTAGACACTCACATTTCTCGTTTCCAGCAAAACAGCAAATGTTTATAGCATCTTTGTCCCTATTTTATGTTATCAGTGCCAAACATGGACAATGAATAGGGCACTAGAGCAGAAGATAACTACATGTGAAATGCGCTGTCTTCACAAGGTCACTAACAACACAAGACGAGACAGGGTTACGAATATCAGCATTAAAGAGAAAGTTGGAATAAGACCATGTCTGGATTATATTGACAGACAAAGAATGAAATGGTTCAGCCATCTAGTGAGAATGCAGCCAGACCAAACAGGGCTACAACCTGGTATCAGTGAGACGACAAAAGAAGAAGAAAAAAGAAGACATATGAGTTGGATGTTGAATGTTAAATAAGAATCAAGATTACAGCAATTCTAATTTTGCTGGCTTCTGTATTAGTCTGACTGTATATCCATCTCACCTTTCCCTTGAGTGTTGAGCTCTGGTCACTCCTCACAGCGTCATTTTTCTCAGTCTGTGATGATCTATTTGTGCCTCCTCACTGTTCACTCATTCCTAAAGGACCCTTACAGCATCTAGCTTGTCATGCATAAGTTCACCACCAAATGGTGAAGAGTCAGCTAGTCTCTCTGCCTGCTTGTTTCCTAACACACCTACATTACCTAGAGAAAATATCCAAAGGATGCTAACTACTTAAGACTTCTGAAGTGACACTCGCCAGTCTGCATGTAGAAAGCATGTCTGCACCTTTCTCAACATGCTCTTTGAGTCAGTTACAAATCTGACGTGGGTGAACAGCTTGTTCTCAAGCCATTGAAAGGCTGCAGTAACTGCCACCACCTCCAGTCTCAGACTAGATTTTGCGGGATATAAGACGAAGCACATATTTGTTTATTTTGTCTCATACATATTTGTACAACATCTGGAAATCAAAGACACTTAGCAAACACACAAAACTCAAGATCTTCAATTCTTGTGTGATTCCAGTACTAACCTATGGATGCGAGAGCTGGAAATCAATGAAAACTCTAGACACAAAATTAGACAGTTTTGAAAACAAATGCCTTAGAAGAATACTAAATTTCAAATTGTCAGATTTCCGAACCAATACACAAATAAGGCAAGAATTCAGGCAAGAGTATGTGTCTAATTTTATACGAAAACGCCGCTGGAACTATGTCGGCCACGTTCTTAGAATGGATAAATCAAGACTTCCTTACCAAGCCCTCATTTGGACACCACAGGGAAAAAGATCTCGTGGAAGACCAAGGGAAACTCTACGTAGAACTATCATCAGGGAAGGCTCGCTCATGGGCCACTCAGACATCCAAGACCTACAACAGATTGCAACGAACCGCCATGCATGGAGAGTCATGACCTCTGCCCTATGTGCTGCACTCGACACAAGAGGAAAGACTAACTAATACATATTTGTTAGTTTAATATTCTAGAAAGCAGATTCATAAAATTCATCTAAAGCATTCATGTTTGAAAACCCGAATCCATTTCCACAGTGAGAGTCCAAATCTTGCATCTGTATAAGAAGATAGACAATACTAGTGATTTGTATATGTATTGACCTTTACTGTTATGCTGATTTTGCTCTTCCACATCATATTCAGCTGGGACATCATGACTTTGGCATATCTAGGAGGAAGAATACTATCTGCCACAGCGAGCCACACTAAAACGTTACAACATGTATAGAGGGAGTGGAAGACCTTGGAAAATATGGAGTGATGGCATTAAGAACAGCCTTACAGAAGTGACAGAGCTCATCAATGAATGTTAATTCTTCCCCTGACACTTTGATGAGGTACAAGGTGAAAGAGAAGAAGAAGAAGAATGAAGATGAAGAAGAAGAAGACTCAGTGGGCTGAAAGCTTTTGGCTATACTTATACTACACGAGGGGCCTACATGGCAAAGTGGTCTAGCCATTTGCCTCACACTTTGAGTTCATTCCATGGCTGCATTGGTGCAATATTTATGGCGACACCTGGGGATAATCACCAGAGCTACAGAGTTTGTGCTTTTTGCAATGCTCTCAGCTGACTTGCTGTTCTGTGGAGAGAGACTGAGTTATAAAACCAGTGCAATGAAGTTGATCCTCTCGACTTTAACCTTTCACCTTTATATTGGAACAGAGAGCTTTTCTAATCCTCTACATGAATGTGATCTGTATCTGCAGGAACTTCCATGTATGGAATGAGGCCTGGTTCATGCGGCCAGATCTACCAGCTGGTTACGATGGATGGCAGGCTTCAGATCCTACCCCTATGGATTGCAGTGAAGGTGAGACTTTTTTTAGTCATTCATTAGAATTAACTGTGTGTGTTTTGAGGTCTTTCTTTTTGGTATAGAAAAAAAAAAAGAGGATAAAAAGCATAAAGCAAAGGGAGACAAATGTTGAATGTTAAATTAAGAATAGTCATCACAGCACTTGGAACACACCTATAAGTGCTCAGTCCCCCTATCTTCACCAGCAAGGGAAGAGTTCCAATTCCGATGGTACCAGTAACCGTCTGATTGTATATTCATCTCATGATTCCCCTGAGTGTTGAGCGTTGGCCAGATCCCCTGGTAACTCCTAGCATCACCATTCTCCTTAGACCGAAATGATCTATCCGCCCCTCTGCACTGTTCACTCACTCCAAAAAGGCCCTCACAACATCTAAATTGTCATACATTAATTCACCACCAAGTGTTTGCTGAAAGCAGATATGTAGGGCTGAAAGATGCAGATATCGCAGCTCAGCTGTAAACCATAAAATAATGTGCCAGTTACCCTTTCAAGGATAGAAGCAGCAGCAGCAGCAGAAAAAGAATCAATAATGAGTTTTACAATCATGTGGCAGCCTGCTGGCCATTTTACCAATCATGAGTTTTACAATCAGGCTCCAGGCAGCTGGCCATTTTATCAATCATGAGTTTTACAATCAGGATACAGACTGTATGCAATTTATTCAATCATGAGTTTTACAATCATGCTTCGCTGCTAGCCATTTTATCAATAATGAGTTTTACAGTCATGCTGAAGTTTGCCAGCTATTTTATCAATCATGAGTTTTGCAATTATGCTTCAGGCTGCCTGCCATTTTTATCAATCATAAGTTTTACAGTCAGGCTTGGTTGCCAGCCATTTTATCAATCATGAGCTTTACAGTCATGCTGAATGCTGCCTGCCAGTTTATGCATTTAGGTAGCAATTTTGATTGCCAGGGATTTTTAATTAAAAATCAAAAAAATTTTAAAATCAACAAGAAAAAAGATACAGAAAGAAGAAAGAAGAAGAAAGAAAGAAAGAAAAAAGAAAGAAAGAAAGTTTTAAAGAAAGAGAAGAAAGAAAGAAATTTTTTTGAAAGAATAAAGAAATGAATGAAAGCTCACAATTCATAGATGATATTTATCTGCTAAGTAAGAACAGCAATGTCATGAAAGAACAGATCAAGAAGAAAAGAAAGAAAGAAAACAAAAAAGAAAGAAAGAAAGAAAGAGTTTAAGAATTTAGGTAACAGAAAGAAAGAAAGAAAGAAAGAAAAAATTAAAATTAAAAAGAAGAAAAGAAAAGAAAGAAAGAAAGAAAGAAAGAAAGGATATACATTGGCACAGCAGCTTTTCAAAGTTTGAACTCTCCATGTGGGTTCCAGCATCCAAAAATGGGAAAAACAATAGACCCACTGTCTACCCAGCATGCATCTCTAAGGAGTCGACTAACTGGGGACTTTCTTTGAAGTTGGAAGTGCATCTTCCCGAGTGGCAAGGAACAACCAACTGCACAAAAATAAGTTAGTAAAACGAATGTGCATGCAAAACTCAAGCTCTGGCACAAAGCCAAAGTCCAAATGGACAAAACCCGGACTTTCCGCTGGAGCTTACAGCTGGTGAACAAAGAAGAAGAAGAAAAGTCAGAACAAAATATGCGACTCTAAATTGAATAAATTTAGAACTAATATTAAAATATATCAATGAAAGTGGGAAAACTACTGAAGACAATGGATTGTTACGATGGAAAACTTCCTGCACATAAACAGCCCTAGAGAGCTGCGAGGCATGGTCAGTTTATTACTAGGACTAAAATCCATATATATAGAAGGGTAAAGAATGTCCATAGCATCTTTGAAGAAGTTTCTCCTAAAGATAAAATTGAGGATAATAATCAATGATTTCACACTAAGGAAACAATATCTCCACCAGGTTAGTAAAACAATGATAGTAAGATTGTCTAATTATTCATAATACAGTTTTTTATCATAATCTCAACCCACATCAAAGCGAAAAGTGAAACAACACAAATTACATTTTGGTCACATAAATAACTACATGAAATATAAATTTAAAATAATAAGTGCCTGGCTCGCTAGCAAAGTTGGTTAAACCTGACTTCGCGGCGACCGGGTGACGAACAACTTGTGGTCCGGGTTTGCGCTCGGCGGTAGGATTTACGGTACCTATCATGGAATCAAGGCCGAAGGGTTGGGATTTCCATTGTACCAAGCCAAAGCGTTAACACCTCATGGTTTTTGGATACTAAAAAAAAAATAATAAGTGAATACTCTGAGAACTCAATTAACACTTTATATCCCAGTTATAATCATGAAAGTTGAACAGGATATTTTTGAAAAATTATTACTACTGCTGCTGCTGCTGCTACTACTACTACTGCTGCTGCTGCTGCTGCTGCTCCTACTACTACTACTGCTGCTACTACTACTACTGCTTCTACTACTACTGCTACTGCTGCTGCTGCAACTGCTACAGCTACTACACTGCTTCTGCTGCTCCTGCTCCTCCTCCTACTACTACTGCTTCTACTCATATAACTACTACAACAACAACAGCAGCAGCAGCAGCAAAAGCAGCAGCAGCAACAACAACAACAACATTATAAAATTTCCTGATGAGCATTAAGTGAGGTGAATTAGGAAAGGATAGGAAATAAGAGAAATATTTTGACAGCCGCTGGTATCAACAATTATAAAACAAAGAAGCTGAGGATTTATATGGCATGTCAGGAGAGGGAAGCCAATAGAGAATCACTAAACAGGCACTGAAGTGGGAAAAAAATGGATGAGGCACAGAAGATGCCCAAGAGGAACTCTAAGGCAAACAAGAGATTCCAAAGTTGCTAGACTGGATTCTCTCCATAATATCGTAACAATGGCACAAGATAAAAAGAATAGACTTTGAACCCTATGTGACCTACAAAAGGCACAAGTGTGACGGATATTTTCTGTGTTAAGATCCAGAATTTTTGTAATTTTCAAGCCCCACCCTGGCTGCCATCTGGGGCTGTAAATATAACCTACCGGTTGAACAGGTTTCTGGAACTTGTGCCCGGGTGATTCTCATCCAAATGGTGGCACTTTGTGTCACTGGGTGTTCATCGCTGTTTGTGTAGTCCTGGTGGGGCTAAACATCAGTCAGTCAGATATTTTGTGACATGTTTCACTATACAGCAAAGTGATTTTGAGCAGGATTATCTTCACAGCACTCCTGACACATCTTTGGGTGCTCAGATTCTCCCTTCAACATATTTATCAGCATCACGCAATTAATAGTGCAGTCCTGTGCTGGTTTACAAGACTTCTTTTGCATCCAGTGTGCTTCTCATGCTTGGTTGTGCCAATCTTTGCTTTTAATTGTCGTATTCTTAGCTATGATGAGGACATGTTGCTTCCAAAATCCTCAGAATATCATATCTCTCTAAGGGCATTGACACTATCCATGTAATCCATGAGCCAGCTATCTCCAATTAATATAGAACATGTATGTATTCTTGTTTATAACTGTATAACTATTGTAGGTGTTTTATCTGATGAAGACTTTCTAGCCAGAACATTCATTTTATCATTCATGATTGTGGCATTGTGAAGCTGACATGTTACTTTTCATCTGGATTGACATTTGTATGGTAGAAAGGGCACAAAAGGAGGAGGAGGATGATAATGATGCCCTTATCACTTGTGAGAATCAAGTGACTGTGCATCTGTAACCATGATCAAACTGAAAGAACAGAACAGCAAGTTAAAAGGGATGTAGAGCACCATTCAAGAAGCCAAAGAAGAATAAGAAACCAATACAGAGTTGGTATTATCAGGCTATACATGCTGCGGGATATACTGGAGAGGGAATCCAAACATTTATGGACTGAATGATTCTTCTTCTTCTTTGTTCGTCGGCTGTAAGCTCTAGTGGAAAGTCCTGGCTGTTCGTCCATTTGGACTTTGACCCATGCAGCGTCCTAAATTTTGCATGCACATCCATTTTACTGGTTTATTTGTGTTTACTTGGTTGTTTCTTGCCTCTCGGACAGATACATTCTGACTTTGAAGGAAGTCCCCAGTTAGTTAGCTCCTACAGCATACTTGTTGGGGAGGCAGTGGGTCTATTCTTGTTTTCCCCATAATAGAGCCCTGGAACCCACACAGGAAAACTGAATGATTCAGTGAGGTTAATCAGTAGATTTACTAACTCCATGTTGTAATTGTAACAGACTCTGAAAGCATGCTGAAAAAGGTGAAGGCAGGGATGCTTCGAGCAGAGTGGCTAGCTTCACTGGAAAGGTCACGGGTGGTGAGCATACTTTGGATCTTTTCTCCAGGCAATGCCGGCGTGGGGGGGGGGGGGGGGGGGGGGGGGGTAATGAACAGGCAGACAGATTGGCTGGATCCGCACCACTGGGTGGTGAATCGATACATGACAAGGCAGATGTGGTGAAGGCCTTTTGGGAGCAAGCAACAGAATCAGTAGAGAAAGAAGATTATTATGGCCTGCAGAGAATGAGGCACGTGGGTGTAACCGGAGGGTCTGGCCGGCGCACTACACTCAGAGGAAAGGCAAGACTGACTTTTAACCAGATTATGACCGGTACCATCAGTATTGGAACTCTGCGCTGGCTGCTGAAGATGAGGACAGAGCATGCATCAGAATGCCCCGAGTGCTAAGATGTCAATTCTTGACTAAACTCAACTAACTCCAAACTCACAACCAGCATTGTAATCATTTTTCAGGTGTCTTGACCTGTGGGCCAGCTCCAGTTAAAGCCATTCTCAAAGGAGACCTTTACTTGGGCTTTGAGACTAAATACTTGTTTGCTGAACTGAATGGAGGACGAATTCACTGGCAGGTGGATGCAGACGGCAACATGGAGCCATTCATGGGAGGTAGAAGTGTTGGGGCAGCAGTCAGCACAAAGTCAGTGGGATCCATCTCTAGAGAGGAACTGACCACTAGTTATAAACATCCTGAAGGTGAGAGTTTAATTCTATTTATCACTTTTTTATTTGTTTGTTTAAATGCAGTACTAAAGATATCTGAGAGTGACTGGAAGAGATAAAATTAGAATTAAGTCATAAACCGCCCCAAAAAAGATGGAAAGAAAGATGGATGGAGAGAAAGAGATAGGAGAGAAGAAGAAAGGAAGAGAGAGTTGGAGAGAAAAAGAGATGGAGAAAGAAAGAGAGAGGGGAGAAAAGAGAGGGAGAAAGAGAGAAGGGAGACAAAGATAGGGAAAGCTAGAGATATGCATTGACAATATGTTTACCTGTCAATCTTGTGGTCATATGTTCCAGCCTCCTTTGTGGTGGGGTGGTTTTGTGTACCGTGGTTGACACACAGTTATGTATATACAAAGGTCTAACAATTAAGTAATGAGACTAATTCCATAAAAATTAAAATAATCAACAGTTAAAGATATAACCTGTATCTGATTGAAAGTAGGCCACTTGTGCATCGATACAGCAAGTGGCACGATCTAACAAACATTGGAACGACCTCTGTAGTTCTTCTGTTGTTATGGCCCTAAAAATCGATGTTTCTGCCCTTTGGATTTCATCAGTATTGTTAAAAAGTGTCCTTTCAATTGTAACTTTAATTTTGAGAATAGAAAATAATCACAAGGAGACAAGTCTGGGGAATAGGGTGCAAGCTGAGAACACACACTTGTTTTGGGGCCAAAAATTCTTCTTTTGATGATTTCTCTCGGGTACTGAACCCGCTGTTTGAAGTGCACTTATATACCAATTGTCACCATTATTAAGACATCCAAGCATAACTATGAGTGCAAAGAGGCAGATTATTAATAGCATATTCATTCCAACATTAAGCTACCAGTGCCAAACATGGACACTATCTAAAGCCCATTTACGCAAAATTACCACCTGCGAGATGAGGTGCCTGAGAAAAGCAGCCAACCTAACCATACGAGATCGAGGGAATAATGAAACTATCAGGCAAATTGTGGGAACGACACCTTGTACTAGATTCATCGAGAAACAGCTGATCAAGTGGTTTGGCTATCTCATTAGAATGCAGCAGGATCAAATACCATCACAAGCACTACATCTCAGAAGATCAACTACTAGAGCAATAGGACAGCCGCGGAAAACATGGATCGACAAACATTAAAGACTTTCTACGCCTTTACGGCATGACAATAGCCAGTGGCAGCCAACGTGCACTGGATCGCAAATTATTCCTCCCCACAACGCTTAACGGCAGAAGTGGTTTATGATGATGATGATGATTGAACCCGCTGATGTTTTTGGTCATCAGACAATGAATGTGGTACAAACTGGCAAGCAACTTTTTGGGGGGCCAAAATCTTGCATTAAAATGTTATAAATGGTCTCTCTATTAACACCAGATTCATCTGCCATCATCCTCACAGTAAAACAATGTTCTTTTTGTATGTGTTCTCTAAATTTTGCAATGAGTTCATCATTACAAACAGAAATTTTGAGTCCAAATTTTGAATCGTGAATAGTTAGTTGCGTATCCTTTTCAGGACGTTGCAGAACCAACTCTAACAGCCCCTGGCTGTTGTGTGGTTTCTCTAGGCAATTTACATCCAGTAGTTTGCCATTGCTTTCTGGACGGTCGGCTTTCTTGATACCACTGTCGAAACCAACGCAAGGCTTATTGCCCGCAGCTGGGATCGAACCTGGCATCCCGGAATTACGAAGCGAAGCGCTCGCATCGACTTAGCCACAGAGCCGACGAATCATGAATACCACCTGAAAATTTGTGCACAAGATAAACAATTATTCTCATAAACTTGTTGCATTAATTCAGCTGGTTTCAATCGCGCTTTTTTTTTACTTTAAAAAAAAAATAGTGTTAGCTTTTTGCTGCGCGCTTATTTTGTAACAATGTACCTCTGACTGGGTCAATAAAATGGCGGCTTGCTTGTTGTCTGCTTATTGAGCGGCAATGAAAAGTTGCCAGATCATGGATGAATGTTGCCTCTTTAGATTCCATGCTTTGCTTCATAGATGACCTTTTTGTCCTGGCCATAATAAAATCAGTCTCATTACTTAATTGTGGGACCTTGTATATGTAATTGTCAGAGTATGTCTATGTATGTGTGTGGGTTTTTATAGTGCATACCAGCTCCCTTCCCCCAACAACCCTCACTAGGTACCAGATGGCCGGTCCAAACCTCTAGTTTTGTGCAATTAACATTTCTTAGCCAACTTAATTGGCACAAAGAAACCAGACCACAATTATAACTGATACTGCTCAAATTAGGTTGAACGTGGTCGATTTTTGGTTTTGTTTTTCATAAATAGATGGTTGGATGTAAAAATGCAGAAAATATACTTGCAAATAAAGGCAGTTGGTATGATATTTATTACCCCTCAAATACTGTTTTTTTAATTTTTTTTTTAAATGTTATCTTCCATATTGATGTTGTTTGACTTTTGCTGTTTTTCCATTTGTTGTGCTGATGTTTTGGAGTTTGGGTCTTGACGTTTGGTCCTGTTAGTTCTCCTGCCTCTGCATTTTGCTTCTCGGTCTCTTGCTGGCATAGCCCTGTTAGTTCTCCTGCCTCTGCGTTTTGCTTCTCAGTCACTTGCTGGCATAGCCCAGTCCTAAAAGGACTGCATTGGTCTCATCTGTAGTTCCGGGTCTATGGCTTGTTTCCTATGGGTCAATGTTGGATGGGAGGTCCCTCCTGTTTCACTGGGCTACTTTCTTCATACTTGTCTTCTACATCAATGTCTGAGTCATTTGCTACATATGTGGCTTCCTCCTAATCTTCAGACTGCTCCTGGTTTTCTGGTACCACTGTTGCCTTTCCCAGTTTCAAAGTTATGATGATAACAATGATGTTGTTTTATATATATAATATATATATATATATATATATATATATATATATATATATATATATATATATATATATATATATATATATATATATATATATATATAATATATATATATATATATATATACCATTTACAGGCAGTCCAGAGGAAAGTTCAGTTCTAGAAAAAGCTGCCAAGTTGTCCAACAGAAAGACACCAAATATAAGCAAGAATGCCAAGGAGGATGTGACATTTGCCTTAGAGGGAGGCCCAGAGAAAGGTGGAGATCTCAGACTGAGCCTGCGTGTACGTAATCAGGGAGCAGAAGGTCGTATTGTTGACGTATACCTTGGGGTGCTGTCTTCTTTCTATACAGGAGTAACTTCCGCTGAACTCAAAAAGACACTTAGCTCCCTGGTAGTGGAGCCAAAAGCTGGTAAGAAATATAGTTGTAGCTCTTTGTTCACCACATCAACCATTGGGATTTATTTTTAGGTCAGTTTTAATAACAACCACAAGTTTTGACTGTTATGAGAGAAATAATAATGTGATATATTGTGATATCATGTGAAGTAGGCAACAAATTACGAAACCTGCACTTTAAAGGGATATAATTCTCTTTGTTCACCACATAAACCATTGGGATTTATTTTTAGGTCAGTTTTAATAACAACCACAAGTTTTGACTGTTATGAGAAAAAAAATAATGTGATATATTGTGATATGATGTGAATTAGGCAACAAATTACAAAACCTGCACTTTAAAGGGATATAATTCCAGGCTCTCCTGTCAACTACGGCCGGTAGACAACAGTAGACGGCTGGTTAGTCGGAGTTCTGTCCCTTGGCTACAGTGCAATTACGGAGTGGAAAAGGCACGAATCACAACACACTGTGACGTCGACATGGCTGCTAGACCTAGACCACGTGCCGCGACTCACATAAGCGACCACGTTCTTGCGACGCAAGACTTAGTGGCCGTAGATGTGACACCTCCGGATCTGTATGCCTTAATGAGCGATAAGCTTGTGTGGTTGCGGTGGCTAGCTGAGCATAACCCTAACCCAAACCCTAACCCTAACTCTAACCCAAACCCAACCCTAACCCAAACCCTAACTCTAACCCTAACCCAAACCGTATGATTATAGCAGGGCAGTGCATGCTGTCTATCGCCAACACACAGTAATTGTGTCAATTGTTTCATTCCCTCCTTTTCCACTCCGTAATTGCACTGTAGCCAAGGGACAGAACTCCGACTAACCGGCCGTGTACTGTTGTCTACCGGCCGTAGTTTACAGGAGAGCCTAATTCCATATGTGGGCTCTGTGGCCCCGTTGTGGGGAAAACAATAACAGACCCACCTCCCCCCCCCCCCCCCTCCCCTAAATCATATCATAAGAGTCGACTTATTGGGTGCTTCCTTTACAGTCAGAGTGCATTTGCTTTAGAGAAAAGGAACCAACCGTCTGAATATAAATTGAGGTTTGAGGTTTTTAACAACAGATCAACATCATGTCACAGAGGTGTAACCCATAAGTGCTCCATTCTACTTCTAACTCAAGTGTGAGTCCAAAGAAGATCAGCAGAGTGCACAGGCTCTGTAGCACCAGCAAAGATCCTGAAATACTTTGGGTAGATTTTAAACTCTCAATTCTGTCTGGGCAGTGCTGTAAGGCTACTCTTTTCGATTTTCAACTGCCAAGGGATTTTTTTACAGCTGCAACAATGCACACGGGCGTCCGATCTCACTACCCACAAACCAGGGGGAATTACTAAAGTCCAAGTCCACATGAAACAATCCCAGCCCTTGCCTGGGATTGAACCCGGAACCTCAAGCACTCGAGACAGACACCATGTCTTGTGACCAAGCAGTCCCCTCTGAATATAAAAAAGTCAAATCTGTAAAATGGATGCACACTAAGATACTGGAACAAGACTAAGTCCAGAGGTAGACGACAACCAGAACTTTCTATCGGAGTTTACAGCCAGCAAACACCAAGAAGATGCCAAAATGTCTAATAGTTTCTCTCCTAGTTTCCCTTGGCCTCTTTCCCCCCTCTAATATGTTTCCTATTTAGACAGCATAATAACATAACACTATTTAACTGCCTTTGATTACTTTCTGTAATGAGCAGCTGTCTGAGTGGTTACAATGTCAGGCTCTCATGTGAGACCCTTGTTTGACCCCCGATAAGACTGGACATTTTCTGTCCAGGGAAAAAAAAATAACAATCTTAATCTGCACAGTCTGTGACAACAGCCATAGTCTGGCAGCACTAAATCCTCAAACTAACTTACCCCCCCCCCCCCCCCCCCAACCTCGCCACACCCCCCCCCCCCTTTCCTCTAATAAGCAGTGAATACAGATTACTAGTAACTGTTTTGTAAATACTTTTTTTTTTTAGAAGCAGCTGGCCGAACAGTAATAATTCAAAGGTCTCAGGCGGGAGACCTGGGTTCAACTCCCACAAAGGGGTGATAGAGTTTTTCTGTCAGGGGCAAAATGAAGAATCCTAACTTTTACAGTCAGTGGCGACAGCACTAGCCATGTGGCTCATGACAACCCCCCCCCCCCCCCTTTTCCCCCACACACAGGCCTAATACATGGTACATACTGACAGTGATGACAGTTTGACAGTAACTGTTAATGTTTATTACTTTCTGTTTGTTGTTTCTTCCCCAGAGAATAATGTCGTCCTAGAACTGAAATGTGCAGATTACATTGAGCAGAAGGAAACAGACAGTCATGTGTCTGCCTATGTCATGGCAAAAGTGCGGGAGACAGGCCAGAGATATGCCACAATCCAGAGCTACTGTCTCGATCGGCCACAGCTGGATATTAAGGTTAGCCCTACAGTTCTGTTCTTACTGAAATACACTGAATGTACTTCTTTGGCTTTCAGTTAGCTCACCAGTGACTTGTGGGAATATTTAAAGTTTTTCTGTCTTCTTCCTCTTACACTCTGTCTTGTAATATGGCCTGTCCCCTCAACCTGCTCATATCAAGCATATGAATAAAATATGTGATGTATAACAGGATGATGATGGTGATAAGTATGATTGATTGATTGACTGATTGAATGGCACCTTTGTATCTTACCAAATGATAGTGTGTTATATTGCTCTACGAGGAGACATAGGACTCAGAGCCCATGGTGATGGCGATTATGTCTAGCAAGACCCTCCCACATTTTAAAAAGTCTTCCACAATTATAGCATGGGATATCAGGACCATTGTTGTCAATATTTGTGTTCAATTTGTTTCTGAGACCAATTATGGCCAGGGATGAAGTTCATCCTCTCCACAGCCAAAGCCTGGGCAGTACTGTAGACCATATTGTTGCCCATGCATCATGATTCCTCTCTCAACCTGCCTTGTTTACTCCAAAGAAAAGGTAACGCCAGTACCTTTGGAACAAAGCAGGCTGCAGAAGCTGGCAGATCAGAACAGCAGTGCTGTATTTATCCGCATGTCGGAGCTTCCATCCTAGACCAGCTGCCAGCTAAGGCTAAGGGCCTGGTCTGCCCTGCCATAACATAAAGTTGCCAGGTTGCATTTCCTCTTCCTAGGATAAGGCTAGTATCCTCTCCAATACACTTCTCCACCTGAAGCCATTGGCACAATATGGGATGTCAGGTTTAGTGATTAGCATACAGAGGCAACACCTTGGACCCTTCTTTGCAATAAACCTAATCACTGATTTATTCAGATTTGTATCTTCTTCTTTTCAGTCCTCCGAGGCCTGTCTCTCTAGTGTAGTTGGCTAAACCGGATTGCGCGGTGAGCGGGTGACAAACTCCTTGTGGTCCGGGTTCACTCCCGGGGGTGGGCAGAAAAGCCACATTTCTCCCAGATTTACGGTATTTAAAAAATGGAATCAAGGCCGAAAGGTTGCGATATCCATAATACTGAGCCTAAGGGTTAACAACTCATGGCTTCTGGATACTTAAACAAACAAACAAACAGTCTTCCGAGTGACGTAAACTGCATTGTGCCTGTTTTCAGTAAAGCTGCGATGTTAGCACCTTTTGGTTGACACATCCAATTGCATGGAGCATTTGTTGACTGCGTTAACTTCCCGGTTAAGACATATAAAAGACCCTCCATTCACCTTTGTTTTCAGTGATTTATTAAAACACATCCTCCTTAATCTTTCTTACACTGATTTATTCACATACATGCAACACTTTACACACTTAATAAATCTAAATCAGTGATTTATTTGTTTGTTGACATGACAGACAGAAGGCAGAGCTGTCCAGGGTCAGAACTTTAATGTGGTGGTCAAGGTAACAAACACGCTTTCAGTGCCTCTCACAAATGGTGTCATTGCTGTTGATGGTCCAGGTATTGTCAGGCAGACGGGCATCAAGTTGAAGTAAGTCAAATGATAATTCTTCATCTATTGTTTTGTCTTAAAAGGTTAGTTTGGCATGTTGTGTTGTGGTTTACAGCTAGGCTGTGATATCTTCACCTTTTGACCCATAACATCTAATATTTGCTAATAAAATAAGTAGCTTTTTATGACATAACTAAAGCTGATACTGGTGCGATCAGAATTGGAACTCTGCATTTGTTGCTGAGGATGGGGATGGAGCCCCTGTGGGAATATCCCAAGTCCTATGAAGTTGATTTTCAATTCAATATTCAACATTTACGACATGTGAGTTATTGAGTGGTGGGTCTATTATTGTTTTCCCCCCAATGGGAGGATTTGACACCCACATGGGGAATATGTTAATTGACGTTGGCTCTGGCGTAGGAAAAAAATTTGAATTTTCAGTGTTTGAGAAATTTGCTTTCATAAATGATATAGTTTATATGCACTGGACCCCACATGAAAAGGCAGACCACAAAAAAAAAAAAAAAAACCCACAGAGAAGGAAACTAGGACTCATATATTTTTTAACCAATCAACCATTGATGGGTGGTGGGCTCAGCATCAAACTGGTTGCCTTTACTTCCCTGGAGTTTTTTGGGTCCACATTTTAAGCAAGGTTAACCTTGAAGCCAAGGTCATTTTTGAAGAAATTCTGACAAATTTTACCATCATTATCATCAATCAAAAAGTCCCTTCATGTAAAACTCTCACACTTTCTCTAGCTGGCTATCCAACCCCATTTGCTTTTATTTGCAATGCATCTTTAATGTCCTGTATCCATCTTCGCGGAGGTCGACCCCTGCCTGGTCTTCCACAAACTGTACCCTCCAACACCTTCTTTTCCAAGCCACCGTGATGTTTGTTATGGCCAGAATACGTCAACTTTTGAGACAGGATGCTGTTTATAAGCAAGTTCTCCTTGATGTTTAACGCGTGTAAAATTTCAATGTTTTCCCTCTTCTTTTTCCAAGGTATTCTGATAATTTTTCGGTACCATTTGACCTTACTTCACACTATTTCACTACAAATTATAAGCAAGACAGCAAATTAAAAAACATCCCAAAAAATGCGGACTAAACAAATTTACTCAATTACTTCTCTTCCTATAGAAAACAAGTAGAACCTGGGGAGGAAGTACGTGAGACTGTGACCCTTACTGCAGGACGGCCTGGGGTCAAGGAAGTCATCGCCATATTTTACTGCCGACAGATTTGTAATGTTGCTGCAGCTGCTGAAGTTGACTTCATCAAAGATGATAAAAACTGAGTTTTGTTTGATTAGTCCTGCTGTTAAATTGTTTGCATAATTTTTTTGCTCACTGTGCTAAATGTTGCTTGCTTCTATTGTTGCTGTTTGTTTGTTCACTGGCTGTGAGGTCCGGCAAAAATGTCCTGGTTCTTAGTCCATTTGGACTTCTATTTGCCAAGACCTAAGTTTTGCATGTAAATCTGTTTTATTGACTTATGTGTGTGCAGATATTGTTCCTTGCCTCTCGAGCAGATGTACTCTGACTTCAAAGGAAGCTTGCCTCAGAAACCTTGGATACGACTGAAAATTCAGTAACCAGGTAGTCCCTTGCTAAATGAAGCTTGTGCTGTCTTTAGGAGGAAAGCTGTTAGGTTTTATCCTATATGGCTCAGTCTTTCAGAACTGCTAGTCACCTGATGAGAGCATCACACTAATACCCAACATTGTAGCTCCACCGATGTTACTTGATTAATTCAGAATATTCTGTTGACAGTTTATAAATATTTTCCCTACCAGGCTGGACTGTTTCCTACAGGTCAACGGTTTTCAGAGTGGTGATTGTCTGCTTTGGATTGACATTCACACTGACATTTCTTGAAATATTTTGGCGATATCAACAGTGAATTGGAAAGAATAGTTGAAGAATCCTCTTCTTCTTTCTTGTTTCTACTTTTCCCTACTCCTGGAATGCCTCGCGGCAGCAGGGCAAGGAAAGATCTTTGGAACTGGCCTTTCTGTTCCCTTCGTATATAGTACTTTTTAGTGTCTCTGATATTTCTGTGGTCCATCTTCTGCATGGTCGACCTCGGGCTCTGTTACCATTGCATCTGTATAACATTGCTCTCTGTGGTGCCCTGTCTGGTGCCAATCTTGTTACATGGCCAAACTATTTGATTTGTTGTCTACCTATAAAGTTCAGTATTGGTTGTGTGCCAACTCTCCTCCTGTTATCATCGTCCCTACGTCAATCTTCCTTCGTTACATCTAGTAAAGTACGTAAACATTTCATTACTGTTAAACATTTCATTACTGTCGTAACTATTTTCCTTGTCTTCTGAAGACAGTGTCCATGTTTGACATTGATAGCACAGCGTCAGTAAGAATATTGTGTTGAACAGTGTTTTAGTGTTCATATTCACAAGCTTGCTTTTCAAAATTGGCATCATTTGGCCTAAAACTTGAGTGGCTTTAAGGCATGGTACCAGGAAAGTCAAGCAGAGGCCGACCAGCATGGAGACGGTACAGGATATAAGTGACAATTTAGGGAGGAAAGTCAAGCAAAGGCCGACCAGCATGGAGACAGTACAGGATATAAGTGACAATTTGGGGAGGAAAGTCAAGCAGAGGCCGACCAGCATGGAGACGGTATAGGATATAAGTGACAATTTGGGGAAGAAAGTCAAGCAGAGGCCAACCAGCATGGAGACAGTACAGGATATAAGTGACAATTTGGGGAGGAAAGTCAAGCAGAGGCTGACCAGCATGGAGACGGTATAGGATATAAGTGACAATTTGGGGAGGAAAGTCAAGCAGAGGCCGACCAGCATGGAGACGGTATAGGATATAAGTGACAATTTGGGGAGGAAAGTCAAGCAGAGGCTGACCAGCATGGAGACGGTACAGGATATAAGTGACAATTTGGGGAGGAAAGTCAAGCAGAGGCTGACCAGCATGGAGACGGTATAGGATATAAGTGAAACTTTGGGGAGGAAAGTGCATGAGGTAAAAGACATGACAAGAGACCTATTTTATTTCAGGCAGACTGTGATGAGAGCTACCTTCTGCAAAGGACCAGCTACATGATGATGATGAGCACAGAGTCATTAGTATATTTTGCTTTTTCTTATTGTTTTCAGAGACAGAAATCCCTGTCATGTACCTGTATCATATTCTTTTTATTAGAGTTACTGGACTGTAATATGTTTATAACAGACACTAGATCGTAACATGTTTGTTTACAAGAGACAACAGATTATAACACTATTTGATAGCAGACACAGGATTATAACATGTCAATAACAGACAGTGAAATGTAACTTGTTCACAACAGACAGGGGATTTTAACACTTTTACAATGGGGACTGGACTACAGCATGTCTGTAACAGACACTAAATTGTAACACACTTATAACAGACATTGGATTGTAATCTTTTTATAACAGACAATGTGTCTAACATGTTTATAATATACTGAATTGTCATATACTTATAAAAGGCACTGAATTACAACATAATGTATAATAGACACTGAAATAAACAATGTTTATGAATGATAATGAACTGTAATAAGTTTAAGACGGGCACTGAACTTAACATGTTTATAGCAAACATTAAATTGTAATATATTTATAACAGGTATTGGGTGCAATATGTTTATGACAGGCACTCAATTACAGACATGGTAATGCAAGCGTTTTTCTTCTTAAGCCCATACCCCATCATGTTAGTAAACGTCTCCGTCTGTGGAAATCATTTCAATACTGATGTATCTTCCGCTTTTGCAGCCAACCTGAATTTTGAAGGTGGCACCGGATTGACTGAGTAAAACCTGGAAACACTGAGAGTACTGAAGTAACAGCTGTGAATTAAATGCAGCTTCATTTGAAATGTTTGTAAATTCCCCTTATGTAACATTTTAACCTTTTTTTTTAAACATAGAGATATTTAAGCATGACTTCAAATCTGAATAAATTTGAATGTATGTGAACAAATTATTGCTAATTGGTTTTAATATTTTTAGTGTGAAATAATTTTGTGACACTAATGTCCTCTTCAGAAAGCAATGGCAAACTCATCAACATCAATCAACATCTTCTTTACTGAACGCTATTCTGTTCACAACACGATGAAAATTCTCTTTCTCCAGCCCTGTGTGCTTTCACAGACACTGCCACTTTAATGTCCTCTGTCCATCTTCAGAGAGATCGGCCTCTGCCTCGTTCTTTCAGAAACTGCATCTCTCCAGACCACGATGGCACTTGATCTGTCTAAAATACCTTAGCTTTCAGGAGAGGATGCTGTTTACCAGCCAGTTCTTCTTGATGTTCAGGTCATGCAGGATATCATTGTTTTTCTTTTTCCTAATCCATGGTATTCTAAGAATTTGTCTGTGGCATTTCATGCTGTTTAAATTCTGCAGTGCTAAAGCAAGCCTTTTTCCTGATTTATTGGCAAACTTCTTCTTCTTCAGCATTCTGAGCCCTTGAGGTTCATTGCTGCAGATATCACTCATCTCCACTCATCTCTCTGGTTGGCCTTCTCTTTCCAGTTGATGACACCAAGTGTTTGCAGGTCTGTCTGGATATTATTTTTTCTTCTTGGTCTATCTCGTGGTCTACAACCATTCATCTCCCTGGTGTGTACAGTTTTTACTTCTCTGTCATCTGACATTCTTTCAATATGCCCCAACCATTTCAATCTATTAGCTCTCATTATGCCAGTGATCAATCATGATTTAAACAGATTATAAATTTCATTATTGCTTCTCACTCTCCATTCCCCGCTGTTTGCATCTTTGATGGGTCCAAAGATTCATCGTAAGACGAAAACCTGTAATTAAGCTTAATCTCTTTTAGTTGTGCTCTACGTTTCAAAGCCATACAAAACGACTGTTCGTATCAACGTTTTATATATTTTGATCTTGGTGTTTTGAGACAGACACTTTGACATTAGCAGATGTTAACAGGCACAGTATACTTTATTTTCAGATTGCCATTAACTGAACTTAATGGCAAACTACTAAATTTAAATTTGCCTAGAAAGACAGCAACGGCTTTTAAAAAAATGTTTGTGTGGTTCTGCAATGTCCTGTTAAAAAAACAACAACATGCAACTTAATTTGTATGCCCACATTTTAAGCCAATAAGAAATTTCAAACTCAGACCATGGTAGAAACTTTGATCAAAGCTATTGTAACACATAGTTTCCGTTTCATTACTAAAAAAAACAATAATATTTTATACCCAAGATTCAAAGAATAAGCAAGTAGTTGTCAGGTTTTTCAGAGCTATAAAAGAAAGATTTAAAATGGCCTGAAAAAACCCAACCCCGGTTGACCAAGCCTTAAATGGGCACCGGAAAAGTGAAGGTGGCCAGAGTGATGTTGACCATATCACCAACCAAGTGCCGATTGATCTATAAAATATAAGTCTAGCTCTATATGTCCAATATATCTGAAGTTGTAGTAAAGGTAAGACAAACAAGCACTAACCTCACTAAGTGAATATATATCTGACTTTAAAAACAGACAAACATTGCAAATAAGATCATGGATAGATGAAAAATTAGGTACCAAAAGAGGAACGTAAGAGAATTATAATCAGTGGCCGTTAAGATATATATAAGGAGTTACTCCATACCTCCCCTCAGGCACCAATGGGCTCTTGGATGGTTTAAGGCATGGACCCAGCCAGGGGATCTTAGAGTTGGTGGCCTCTATAGATGTCATGTCCCGTCTGGCTCACATCAGCCCACCCCCAGTGCATGGGTGAAAACGTCTATCAAAGATAATTTGGAACATGGGTAAAGACCACTGGCGGAAAATTCTACCAAATGACTACCCTCTGTTTCAACGTCTGTCGAGTGGGAAGATGTGCTGTACTGCTGAGACTCAGCCCTAAAACAAAAGGAGAATGAGTGGTCTCAAGGCATGGTGTCCACCTCCAGTGCTGGAGGTCCTGGGTTCAGACCCCAGTGAAGGTTGGATTTTTTTCACATTGACTTCTAGTAATTTCCCCTGGTAAGATCAGACAAACGTATGTATTGCTGTGCTAGTGAAAAGAATCCATTGGCAGTTGGAAATTGAAAAGAGTAGTCTAATGGTTCTGCCAGGGCAAAATTTGGAGTTCATGCACTGAGCTGAGAATCTTCGGACTCTGGCTTGAGTTAGAAGTAGGACGGGGCACTTATGGGTTACTACCCTTGCGCCATGATGTTGACCTATTGTTAAATAAACATGATGTTGACCCATTGTTAAACAAACATGATGTTGACCCATTGTTAAACAAACATGATGTTGACCCATTGTTAAACAAACATGATGTTGACCCATTGTTAAACAAACATGATGTTGACCCATTGTTAAACATAAACTTAAACCTAAGCCTTAAAACAAATTATTTGCTTGTAGCCTTGATGAGCAAGATCTCTGGTGAGCGGTAACTCATGGAACAGTGCGATCTTCACACATCCCTTGCTGTTACTCAATATTGTCATCGCTGGCCATGGGGAGAGGAAAACATAGGCACTAAACAGGAACATGGTGAGGAACCGAGGTGAAGTAAGGAGTAACTCCTTTTTTACATCACGACGGCCTTAACCTTCTCTCACTTCTGTGATCGATATCACCACGCCACAGATTATAATTCTATTATCTTTGAGGGACACTACAGCAACCTGCCACTGTCAATGTGCGGGTTTGGCATAAATGTCTCTCTGATACAATGTCCGTCTGAAACAATGTCCGTCTGATACACGCCCTATGGCATAGAAACTAAGTCCAGAATGTCCGACCAAGAAAAGGCCTACTAAGTGGCAGCAAGGTTCACATGCCCGTTACCACTAATACAAAAGATTATATTTGTACAGACTACAGATAAAGATAATGACAGAAGTGATGAATTTAAAACCTCCCTAGAAACGTTCGATAAAAACATCCAAACACAATATTGTCTTGTTACAGTCAGGTAACTTCTGCAGCAAAGAACATGATGTTCAAAAGTCAAGTTACTTTATTCATGAAAAACCTTAAATTTAAAAGAGATCAAAAGGTGCAGTACACAATCTGCGCTGCACTGGACTATGCTTACAGTTAGATTCAAGAATAGAATGTCAAAGTTGAGTTGAGTTGAGTCAAGAATTTACATCACAGCACTCAGGTCATTCCCATGCATGCTCCGTCCTCATCTTCAGCAGCCAGCGCTGAGTTCCAATACTGATGGTACCGGTCACAATCTGGTTAAAAGTCCGTCTCGTCTCCCATCTGAGTGTAGTGAGCCGGCCACACCCAGGTGCCTCATTCTCTCCAGGCCATAATAATCTTCTTTCTCTACTGATTCCTTTGCTTGTTCCCAAAGGGACTTGACCACATTTGCCTTGTCATGTATCAATTCACCACCCAGTGGTGCGGATCCAGCCAATCTGTCTGCCTGTTTATTACCCACCACGACGGCATGGCCTGGAGAAAAGATCCAAAATATGCTCACAACCTATGACCTTTCCAGTGAAGCTTGCCACTCTGCTCAAAGCATCCATGTCCTCAACTTTTTCAGCATGCTTTCTGAGTTTGTTACAGTTACGACATGTGTATGCATCTTGTTCTCTAGCCACCAAAGAGCTGCAGTTACCGCCTCCACCTCCATTCTCATGCTAGATGTTGTGGTTTCATATGCTAGGCTGTCTTGCACTAAAGATTTTCCATTGACTTTCGCTACAAACCCCCAGGCACTTTTCTTTCCTCTCAACACTGAACCATCTGTACAGATAATCAGATCACCTGGGCGTTAATTGTCGTGAATCAACCGTTTGACTTCAACCTGCGTAGCACCCGGTGGCCACTCTCTGCACAGCCTGCCTAATTTGATCATAACCCTACACAGGTCAGACTTTCCTGCTGGTACTCTCACCCACTCCTCTCCTCACCCAATGTTCTCCAGCATGCATACTTGTCTTATTGTGTCTTCTCCTTGAGCCAGCTACAATTTTCCCCTTTTTAGCCTCTGACCCTTGCCTGTAGTCGAGAAAAACAACTTGTTATTGAAAACATAAAGAAATGGACCCATCCCAGTGCAAGGCAATGAAATTAACAAAAACAATAACTTGAAATGTATCACGTCAACATAATTTCATAAGCAAATTATGTGAAAACACTGAAATATCATTCTAAATGTGTATGAACGAGAAACTTAAGTAGCACATATGTTGTAAAGAATACTAAAATACAACAAAGGAACTTTATCAACAAGAATGTATGCAGACACACAACATCAGCAATATGAAACAAAATTGCCAGATGACAATTATGGTGCAAATATTTATTAAAGTTCAGCAACAACAAATCATATGCATCTACAGTAAATCTAACTTGAGTACATATGTCAAGTTGTTTTTTTTTAGGGCCATATTTTAACAAAGTATATAATTATATATATATACACACACAAACAAACACACACTGGTACCAAGAAATAGTATGGAAAATAAAGGCAGCTGATATTACACTGACTACATCACCCTAAATACATCACCCATTAAAAAAAATTAAAACAAAAGACAATACTACTAGCATAATGGTCAAATCAGAGAAAATATTCTTCAGTGACAATAGTGAAATAAATTAGTTGCATATCTTTGTATAAACAGGATACACCTTTATTACACAAAGCTGAATTTGCAATTTACTACTATTCTTATATTTATTTTTAGCAATATTTAAAAATGATGCATTCGTTTTAGTCATAAAAATAAATGTGAGATGAAACTATATTACTGTTACTTTACGCACAGACTATTATTATATACCTGTCTGGTCATATTATTACAATAATGACACCTAGAATGTGTGTGTGTGTGTGCGTTCATACATGCATGTGTGTGTGTGTGTGGGTGTGTGTGTGTAGATTCAAGAATGGAATATTAAAGTGAGAGTAGTTAGCATAAATGTTTATCTGCCATTTCGCCAGGTAAATTAAAAGCAATAATATGTGAATCTAAAATTATCCTTGCAGACACAAACAAAAAATAAATGGAAGGATATACACATATGTGAGAACACTGACAGCAAACTCAAATGAGGCAATGATGGTTGTACGTAAATCAAGGACAGAAAAACTACTTGCCATTGCAAACATTTAAAAAATGGACCCACACAGTGCAGGGCAATAAAATTAATAAAAACAATAACCTAAAAACCTCTAATGTATGATGTCAGCTTGACATCAAATGCAAACTTTTTAAAAGAAATGTATGTGGGTACATGCTTGTGTGCGTACCAGTGTGTGTGTGTGTGTGCGTGTGTGTATATATATATAAAAAGGTAAAGGTAAAATCAGGAGATGTGAACCAGCGTCATTGCATACGGTTATAAACCATAAGTGCTCAGCCACTAGTACGGACAGTTGATAAGAATTGTCCGCCTGTGTCGCCATTCGCATGTAATTCTGTAGCTACAGCGACGTTCCTCTATTTACCCCATAGTGTCAACTCTGGTACCCATTTCCTAGAGGCTGGGTGAAACCGCCCAGTTTCAAAGACCGACTGTGGGCTGCAGCGAGTCGCTGTTGGATTTGAAAGCGAGCTGCTTATCGACTGCGCTAACGCGGCCCCCATGTGTATATATATATACACGCATATGCATACACACATACTAAGACAATATAAACCAAACAAACGATAAGGCTACTGAATTTATAATAACTGCTTATAGAACAAAGTTGAATTTCCAGGCCAACGAAAAGATGATGCATAAAATCAACTTCACCAAATAAAACAATCAGCAATCTTAAACTCTGCTAGGGACCTAACAGGTTGAAGTAGTACGTTTTCAATAAGCTAAGAAAACAGGCAACATTGAATGAAAATCTGGAAAAAGGAAAAAAAAAAGAAAGAAATATTTTCTTTGGGCACGTATTTACTATGCATATATAATAAACATACACATATACATATACAATCATCCAAATCTGTTCTCAACAAATACATGGAAAGTCAGTTAAAAGTCAGTAATTTCAGATGACAATCTTTCACCGGTGTCGCATGTAAATGGAAATAGCTCTTCTTCACCAAAGAGCTCTGTTTAATGTAGCTGGCTTAAACTCCAACAAATAAAATGCAGTGGGGAAAACTAACAAGAAGAGACAGTGTCACCGTCGATAAGCTAAAAACAATGGCAGGAATATTACCAGAAAACGATTTCACAGAACATCAAAGAGTCAAATGGTTTTTTCATCTGGTCAAAATGGAACAAAATCAGCCAGCAGCGAGAATGTACTATATGAGAACAACATGCTGCAAGACAAGAGGCTAACCAAGAAAGAGACAGGAGCATTGAGTAAAAGATATTAAAGAAATGCAAAATGACATGAACAGAGGCTCTGCAACTAACATGATACTAACTCTGGTAGTATGTGACATTTTACAGCCAGAAGTAGGACCAAAAAAATAAATCTCATTATCTGCTTGTATTTACTCACAAAAAACAATTCCCAAAATATTTTCTCATAAAAATTGTATTTTTATAGATAGTACTAGTTTTTTTAAACCCCTCTTTCCACAGTGTCATAAAAATTAGCCACACACTGGTTTTAAAAACTGAATGCAAATAGATTTCTTTAAAGAAAATCTTTATTTAAAATCAGTCATCACTTCTCGTTATGCCTAGTGGCACATGAGGCTTCAGAGAGGATTTGCCATGCTTTCCTGTCCTGTGCAATCTTCAGTGCAGTTTTTCATGTCAAAGATGCCGCACTCAGGTCACTTTCCATCGTTCATCTCCATGTTGTTTTTGGGCGCCCCTGTTTTCTCTTTCCCTCTGTTGTCCATGTGAGAGCTGTTTTGGCAGGTATACCAGGATTCATTCTCATAATGTGGACAAGCCATTTCCATCTTCTCTTGGTTATCATAATGTCTAAAGTTTCTTGGTTTGGGACTTGAAGTAAAATAAAATACTATTTTTTTGTTTATTTAAAATCTTTTCTCAAATTAATTAATATTCTTCTCAGAAGGGTAACAGGCATGTTGTATTGTGGTTTACAGCTAGGCTGTGATATCTGTTTTTTTTTAGCCCAATACATGCAATTTCAGCAAACCTCTAATTAGTCATCTTTTACAACTTATTTGTTAGGGGAGCTATAAGTCTCTCATTCCCCCTGTGACAAAACGGAGGAATATTTCAGTCCGGCAAGAGTTAATTGCAAGTTTTAGTTAAAAGAATTGCGCACGTAAAATAAATATAGTTAAACATAGACGCTAGAAGAATAAAAAGGTACGAAGGCGCACATAATTTATGACGTTTTGTGGTGTTACTAGGAGAAACCCTTAGATCTAGTTTCGTCACAACACAGAACGATTGCCAGCCATACCATCAGCCTAACACCAACAATAATAATAATACCATATACGATTTCAGGTTCCCGTGTTCCCGTGCTCCCGTATTCCTGCCTGCCTGGTTACCAGAGGACCGTAATTCCGTATTCCGGTTGGCCTGTTTGCCTAGTTGCTTGAGGAACGTGAACCGTATTCCTAATTGCCGGTTTATCAGTGGACATTCCTCCAAAGGAAACTACATTTCAGCTCATCAAGACTTGCCTAAAGCTGAGTGAAAGATTGTTCATTGAACATTGTGTGGTGTAATGATGATTCAGTAATTTTTGTTTTGTTTGTTAATTTGAAAATCGTTGAATTCCATATCAGTATTTATCAATACAGTTGTTGTTTAAACTCCATTTATCGATTTCATCGTATCAAATTTACTTCTTAGGTAGACTAGAGATTGTTCTTCGTAATTTTAATTAAGTTAAATTTACAAAGTTTTGACTTTGGTTGTTTTCTGAATTTCTTTAGGAAATTTCCGGGGATTCACCCTATTCATTTAACTTTCTGTATTTTCCTTCCTTTATTTTCCAGAACTCAGGGACCGTTATAATTCCCCTAGACTTATTTAATTCGAGCCCTGTAAGTTATTTGGAAGGATATAGGGGATCTCCAGGCGACGATAGATTCCGCCAACAATAGTTGATTACAATTGGGGTCTCTTACGCGGGATTTTTTAGAAGTTAGGTCATTAAAAGTAGTCATTAATAGGAAATTGGTAGGAATTTAAAGGTAAATAATATTAGGCAAAAATTACCTTTAGGGAGAATAATATAATAACTTTACACTTGTGTTAATTTGATTGGTGTTTGCGTGTGTTCTTTTTGAAGTATACTCTGCAGGTGAACTGGCAACAAGACCCTCACTTTTGGAGATGGCGGAGCTGGGGAAAACTCTCGGGTATGCTGGCGAAGAATTAAAGGCATATCTTCAAGAAATACAACGAGAATGGAGACAGGAGGACCGTGAACGGCGTCAAGAGGAGAAAGAGCGAGAGGAGAGAGAAAGACAAGAACGCATAAGATTAGCTGAGATAGCTGCTGAGAAAGAACGAGAGATGAGAGCTCATGAACTCCGTCTCAGAGAGATTGATTTACAATCTCAGTCTACCTCTAGTACAGCAGTTAATGCGCAATCTTCTACCTCTGAGGCACATTCTTTTTGGCCATCCTCACCTTCCTTGGGCCGATGTCTTTTCCTTTTCCTCAGTTTTAATGAACGCAAGGATAGAATGGATGTGTTTTTTGGAAAAATTCGAAAACGTTGCTAGGTCTTATTTGTTGGATAAGAGAAGTGGTGTCTGAAACTTTCGCTGTCTTTAAGAGGTCCTTTCTTATGAATGTTATTCGAGATTGC
>CAJHNH020000448.1:62500-145667 GCA_905116865.2 Candidula unifasciata | reverse complement strand
AGACGCTAAAAGAATAAAAAAGTACGAAGGCGCACATAATTTATGACGTTTTGTGGTGTTACTAGGAGAAACCCGGAGATCTAATTCGTCACAACACAGAACGATTGCCAGCCATACCATCGGCCTAACACCAACAATAATAATAATACCATATACGATTTCAGGTTCCCGTGTTCCCGTGCTCCCGTATTCCTGCCTGCCTGGTTACCAGAGGACCGTAATTCCGTATTCCGGTTGGCCTGTTTGCCTAGTTGCTTGAGGAACGTGAACCGTATTCCTAATTGCCGGTTTATCAGTGGACATTCCTCCAAAGGAAACTACATTTCAGCTCATCAAGACTTGCCTAAAGCTGAGTGAAAGATTGTTCATTGAACATTGTGTGGTGTAATGATGATTCAGTAATTTTTGTTTTTGTTTGTTAATTTGAAAATCGTTGAATTCCATATCAGTATTTATCAATACAGTTGTTGTTTAAACTCCATTTATCGATTTCATCGTATCAAATTTACTTCTTAGGTAGACTAGAGATTGTTCTTCGTAATTTTAATTAAGTTAAATTTACAAAGTTTTGACTTTGGTTGTTTTCTGAATTTCTTTAGGAAATTTCCGGGGATTCACCCTATTCATTTAACTTTCTGTATTTTCCTTCCTTTATTTTCCAGAACTCAGGGACCGTTATAATTCCCCTAGACTTATTTAATTCGAGCCCTGTAAGTTATTTGGAAGGATATAGGGGATCTCCAGGCGACGATAGATTCCGCCAACAATAGTTGATTACACCCCCCACCCAAACAGGGCCATTGAAACTCAAATAGAAAGATAAATTCAGAAAGACACATTTTTAATTAGCACTGGTATTACACATAATCTTTCACCGGTGTCATACAACATAAGCCTCACAACGATAATCTCCTAATACTGAATGCAAATGGTTTTCTCTTCAGTGAAGAACTCTGTTGAATATTTGCCGCCCTCCCTGCCAATCCCTGAATCTTTCATTCCACCAAAAGGCAAGTTGAGGTCACGGACAAGCCAGCAGTTTACCCACACTGTTCCCGCCTAATGTGAGACACAACAAAATAAGTATAATAAATTACACATGGAGTTATGGGATCACCACTATTTACTGGTATCATGAGGATTAACACTTTCATTCAAGAAGCCACAAATCTGGTACTTCTAGTTTGACCTAATTTCCGGGAAATATCACTTTTCCGACTTGTCCGTTTAAGAGACACAGAGCTGATGGTACTGGTTGTTTTTTGCACCTGTGCAAAAGTTCAGGAGGTTATGAAATGACTGGATTAACTAAAAATAGCATTGGGGGATTCCCTTTGAGCCCAATAGCTTTTCTAAAAGTCAAGTTGAAGTCACATTTTCCTGTATCCTCAGTGGCAGAAGCCGACGTGGTCTAGTGGTTTAATGCTTGGCTGCAGATCAGAAAGTTGTGGATTGGGTTCCTGGTGAGGGCCAGATTTTTTTCAAAAATGACCTTGGCTCCCAGGTTGCCCCCCCCCCCCTCGCCCCCACCCCCTGAGTGGGTACCAGGTACAGTCCTGGGCAGTAAAGGCGGTCGGCGTGATGCTGACCACATCAGCCACCAAGTGCCGTTTGGTCTATAAAATACAGGTCTAGCCCGATATACCCAATATGCCTGAAAGGCATGGAAAAAGGCCATTTACTTTTTATTTCTTACTTTACTCAGTGACAGAGGTCCCGGCATTAGTCACCCAAGATGTATGTTTTTTGTTTTGTTGTTGTTGTTATAGTAATGTTCTCCATTGTTATTCGTACCTCGTAGTATCACAAGGTCTGTCCTATGTTGCAGGAGTGTCACTCTTAGTGACCGGCCAGCAACGAGTAGTATTTTACTTGTTGTTGTCCACGACTAGTGATATTGCATGCTCTATATTCAACGATGTGAGCGTTTTTAATTGTCCCAAAACATGTAGAACTGGCCCTAACCCCAAACTTCCTACCTCCTACCTTTTGCATCTCGCTAAAACTCCTTTTGCATAAAATACTAGCTTTATACTATTTTACATTAATCAGCATTTTATTCTTCTTCTTCTTCTTCATGTTCAGTGGCTGTAAACTATGGCAGATAGTTTGGATTTCCATCCACTACTGGACTCTGGTTTTTATCCAGAACTAAAGTTTTGAGTGCAAAATTGTTTTACAGATCTGGCTTATTTATATACAGACCTTTGTCTCTCAGACAGAAGCGCTCTGACTTTGAAATGAAATACCCCTAATTAGTCACCTTTTATGACATGATCGTTAAGGTGGAAGAGGGTCTAGTGGCAGTGGGTCTAGTGGCAGTGTGTCTAGTGGCTGTGTGTCTAGTGGCAGAGAGTCTAGTGGCAGCGGGTCCAGTGGCAGTGAGTCTAGTGGCAGTGTGTCTAGTGGTAGAGAGTCTAGTGGCAGTGTGTCTAGTGGCAGAGAGTCTAGTGGCAGTGAGTCTAGTGGCAGTGTGTCTAGTGGCAGAGAGTCTAGTGGCAGTGAGTCTAGTGGCAGTGTGTCTAGTGGCAGTGTGTCTAGTGGCAGAGAGTCTAGTGGCAGAGAGTCTAGTGGCAGTGTGTCTAGTGGCAGTGAGTCTAGTGGCAGTGAGTCTAGTGGCAGTGTGTCTAGTGGCAGTGTGTCTAGTGGCAGTGTGTCTAGTGGCAGTGTGTCTAGTGGCAGTGAGTCTAGTGGCAGTGTGTCTAGTGGCAGAGAGTCTAGTGGCAGTGAGTCTAGTGGCAGTGAGTCTAGTGGCAGTGAGTCTAGTGGCAGTGAGTCTAGTGGCAGAGAGTCTAGTGGCAGTGGATCTAGTAGCAGTGGGTCTAGTGGCAGTGGGTCTAGTGGCAGAGAGTCTAGTGGCAGTGGGTCTAGTGGCAGAGAGTCTAGTGGCAGAGAGTCTAGTGGCAGTGGGTCTAGTGGCAGTGGGTCTAGTGGCAGTGGGTTTAGTGGCAGAGAGTCTAGTGGCAGAGAGTCTAGTGGCAGTGGGTCTAGTAGCAGTGGGTCCAGTGGCAGTGGGTCTAGTGGCAGAGAGTCTAGTGGCAGTGGGTCTAGTGGCAGTGGGTCTATTCTTTGTTCTCCAAAATGCATCCTACGAACCCGCACAGGCAGAGTGCTAAGATATCAGTTCTTGACTCATAATAAAAACCTTCCACCGCAGGAAATTACTTTCATTTACATCCCCCACACATGTGCACATACACTTTAATGCTTTCAACTATAACATTTTTTGAGAAAGTCTAACCTCAAGTTTAGGAGCAATTCTATGTACCCTGGAGACATTTTCTGTCCACACAGTGGCACACAGACCATACCTCACACTGTTCGCTCGTCTGATAACCTGGACAAAGAAATTGAATTGTGTGAGAATTAAAGTGCAGTCTGAAATATTTTAAAATAAAAAAATTAATAAATTTAAAAACAAAAAAGTATAGGACCTTTTTTACTCTCGTGTTACATTCAGGCATATGATGCTAGAGCCATACTTTTATAGACCAGTCAGCACTGGACGGGTGATGGAGTCACCATCACGCTGGTAGGTTTTACTTTCTAGAACATTTCCTGGTACTTATGACAGGTACCGGCAGTCCATGTGTTTGTGTGGGTGTGTGAATATAATGTATCAAGAAAAGATATAAAACCGAACGAAAAGAATATTAGCAGGCTTCACAATATAACAAATAACAAATACAAACAAAACATGAATGTTGAGGCTCATAGCCTTCATCAGCACATACATAAATCAAACATTACTACACAAATACACAAAATCACTAGCTTGTATCTTGAAGCAGCCGAGTCGATGACTTCTCAGCAGACTGCCAAAACATGTGGGCCAGGGGAATAAATACCCTCAGGGGCAAGTGTAGAGCAATGAGTGTAGCAGTAAGACCAGACAAGAGTTGACGAGCAAACATTGGACCACAACCTTAATGTAAATAAACCACTGACACGAGACTGGTAAGCTTCGCTAGACAGGAGGGGGTCTCAGTGGCGAAGTGGGCAAGATGTCTGCCTCATACTCTGAAAGTTCCAAGTTCATTTCATGACTGAGCCATTCAGTTCACGAGTGGAGATTCGTGAGGATCAACGCCAGAGCTAGGGGGTTTGTGCTTTGTGTGACACTCTTGGCAGGTGGCTAGCCATTCTAAGGAGAGAGTTTGAGCCATATGGGATAAAATCCAGTGCACTTGAGCTGATTCTCTCAACTTTAACTTTTAACTAGAAAGGATACAGAGAAAACGGTCAAAGCTAGCAATACCATCGTGAAAAAAAGGAAAAGACGTTACAAGTCAGAAATCAAGTGCTGTTTTGATAGTAAAGAATGTGACAGTGATTTTATAGAAAGTTACAGTGACTTGATAGTGGCATGCTGTTTAAGCTTTTATCTTTTGTGTAGCAGTCACGCTGTGCTAGTTGCTAATGTCTTATGCCAATGGTAACTTTCTCTAAGTGGCTAGCATGGCAGTATTTGAATGGTCAGTTGTCCAGTAGTTCAGAGGTTGTCAGGTGAGGTGCCCAACAGGGAAACAGGCAGCAATGTTGTACAGGGCATACCAATAATTCCTGTAGGTCTCAGGGGTCTAACTGGAGCCACGGTAGGTGCAGAAGAGGGTAAGGTGGTCACCCAGGCCCAGAAGGCTGAAAAGAACCGTGAATCCCAGAAAAAGAGGATCGTGAATATAAAGGATTCTAGGGGTGGTTTGGCTAGGATTGACAGCGTGACCCCTCTTCCCTCCCCCCTTCCCCAACACCGGTTGTGCTGTACCTGTGATTGCCAATAATGTACTATTTTCAGAACTCTACGAAGGTGTGTGAGTTGATGATATTAAAAGTTAACCATTAGAACAATTGTAATTTCATAGATTATCCTGAGATAAAAGTTACAGCAAAAGTCATAGAAAGAAAATAGTCAAAGATCCTTGACCAAAACAGAACGTTCCTCATCCCACAATTTGTTGCTATTGCTTGAGTTTCTCTTTAGAAAAAAAAAAAAAAAAGGTAAAGTCGGGAGATGTGACCCAGCGTCACTGCACACGGTTATAAACCATAAGTGCTCTGCAACCAGAAGGGACAGCTGATAAGAAACTGTCCACCTGTGTCGCCCTCCACATGTAACTCCATAGCTAGAGCAACGTTCCTCCATTTACCCCAGAGTAATAAGTCTGGTACCCATTACCTAGATGCTGAGAGAACCCCGGAAACTGCCCAGTTTTAAACACCGGCCGTGGGCTGCAACGAGTCACAGCTGGATTTGGAAGCAAGTCTCCTATCGACAGCATTAACACCGCCCCCTTCTTTTAAAAAAAATAATTATTCAAGTCTGTTACCAACAACAACAAAAATATTGAAATTTATGCATTATTGATGACAAGTCTTTGGACTTTGGCCACTAAGCCTATATCAGCTTCGGCACTCTAACTGCACTGAGTGACCTTAAACCCCAAGAGAACCGCACAACAAGCGATAAACACCCGGTGACACAAAATGCTACCATTTGAATGAAAATCACCCAGGCGCAAGTCCCAGAAACCCTGTTAACTCTTTCAGGCCCATGAATTCTGACAGACTTGGCCCACAGTAATTTCCCTTCAAAAAAATGGCAAAGGGGATGATGTACAAAAAAGACAATAGAAAATGTAATATATGTCTAAGCCCTACAAAAGTTTTTTTTTTTTAAAGAGAAATGAATGTACATTTTGAATATGATGATAAGTGTATGTTTAATACTGTTATAGTTAGTAGGAAAGAAGAATTCAGCAGGTGTTTATTTCACATCATAATTTCACCAAAAAAATTCTTCACTCGCCATGGTTTTGCAGCCACAAGAGCTGTGAATATCCAAATCTAAGAATAACACTTTAAAGTCTGTTCAATTTTCTTACAAATTCCAAAGTTATGAAAAGTTTCCGGGTTAGTTTAGCTTAAACCACAATTGTAGACCACAAGATAGACTAAGAAGACGAAGGAGAGATAATTTCCAGACAGACATGCAAACACTTGGTGTTAACAGCTGGAAAGAGAACGTCAACCAGAGAGATGAGTGGAGGCAGGTGATATCTGCAGCAGTGAAACTTTAGGGCTCGGAATGCTGAAGAAGAAGAAGTTTCTCAAAATTAATCAACAAGGGTCTAATAATAACAACCATACTGAACATTACTAGTTAAACCCACAATTTTGACAAAGTGTATCAATGTAGCAACCAGAACAGGCACAAGGAGTTGGCAATGGAAAATAAATCATCCATGGAATTAATGAATGAATCAATTAGGAACTGACCCTCACTGCACTCTGGACATTTCCACACGTGCTTTGTCCCCCCCTTCAGCAACCAACCAACAATGAGCTGGTGATGTGGAAGAGTTCACATCCCTGGAGCTTTCAGTAAATCCACGTAATTTTATAAAAGTAAAGGACCCTTTTCTATGCCTTTAGACGTATAGGGCAAATAGGGCTAGACCTATTTTTTTTTATGTAAGCGATCGGCGCAAGATGAGTGATGTGGTCAGCATCACACCAGCTACTTTTACTTCCCAGGACTGCACCCGGTACCTACTCAAGGCTTGGTTTACCTTGGCAGCCAAGGTCATTTTTGAAAAAAGTCCGGCACCGCCAGGGAGTGAACCCACAACCTTCCGATCCGCAGGCGAGCGTCTAGCCGCTTCACCATGGCGACTCCCAGTAAATCTACTTAATGGAAGTTAAATGAAGGTAAGTTAATCTACTACTCACCTCTTGCTCATCATCAAAGGCAACTACACAAGTAACAGGTCCAAATATTTCCTCTGTCATAACTGGATCTTCATCAGGAACATCAGTGACCACTGTGGGACGCACAAAGTAGCCCTGAAGTGGACATATGCAAATTTGTGTTAATACACTATCAACTCTTTCAGTATCAAGCAGCTGACTAAAGGTTCACTAATTACTCTATAAATGGTATACAACTTACAAAAAAGTTACTGGTTGATAAACTGTGCAGTTAGAAATTATTCAAGGACATGCCCAGAAAGCAGTTAAAGGCTTTAATTGCTCAAACATGAATAGATAAGATAAGAGGACATTACAATCAGAACATGTGAGATGAGATGTATAAGAAATGTGGAGGGGGGGGGGGGGGGGGGGGAAGGAAGAGACAGGGTCACCAACAAATCACTAAGAAAAATGGTAGGCACAGTTATGGTAAATGATTTAATTAAATGTAAAAAAATAAAACTGTTTTGTCATCTGGTCAGAATGGAACAAAATCAGCCAGCACCTAGAGCGGTGTACGTGAGAACAGCAGGCTACAAGGCAAGAGACTGACCAAAAGATGGGTGGAGGCAGTTAAAGAGACACTGGAGAAGTGCAGTATGACAATTACACAAGCTACCCAAATAGCAGCAGTAAAAGAGACTCTGGAGAAGTACAGTATGACATTTACACAAGCTATGCAACTAGCAGAAGTAAAAGAGACACTGGAGAAATGCAGTATGACATTTACACAAACTATACAACTAGCAGAAGTAAAAGAGACACTAGAGAAGTGCGGTATGACATTTACACAAGCTATGCAACTAGCAGAAGTAAAAGAGACACTAGAGAAGTGCAGTATGACATTTACACAAGCTATGCAACTAGCAGAAGTAAAAGAGACACTGCAGAGATGCAATATGACATTTACACAAGCTATGCAACTAGCAGCAGTAAAAGAGACACTGCAAAAGTGCAATATGACATTTACACAAGCTATGCAACTGGCAGCAGTAAAAGAGACACTGCAGAGATGCAATATGACATTTACACAAGCTATGCAACTAGCAGCAGTAAAAGAGACACTGCAAAAGTGCAATATGACATTTACACAAGCTATGCAACTGGCAGCAGTAAAAGAGACACTGCAGAGATGCAATATGACATTTACACAAGCTATGCAACTAGCAGCAGTAAAAGAGACACTGCAGAGATGCAATATGACATTTACACAAGCTATGCAACTAGCAGCAGTAAAAGAGACACTGCAGAGATGCAATATGACATTTACACAAGCTATGCAACTGGCAGCAGTAAAAGAGACACTGCAGAGATGCAATATGACATTTACACAAGCTATGCAACTAGCAACAGTAAAAGAGACACTGCAGAAGTGCAGTGTGACATTTACACAAGCTATGCAACTAGCAGGAGTAAAAGAGACACTGCAGAAGTGCAATATGACATTTACACAAGCTATGCAACTAGCAGCAGTAAAAGAGACACTGCAAAAGCGTAATATGACATTTACACAAACAATGCAACTAGCAGCAGTAAAAGAGACACTGCAGAAGTGCAATATGACATTTACACATGCTATTAAAAAAATACCAGAAATATCTAACTCCTCTTTTTGATGCCTTACAGCATAAGCAGTTGGACAAAAGAAGAAGGCAGAAGAAGACTTATTTTCTCCTAGTTAATTTGTTGAGGTTCCAACATACTGCAGACGGGTTGTCCCATAACTGCTCCGTTACTGTGTCAGTGGAAACCTCACAAAATGTCCTTCACTGTCCCATTTCAAACCTAGTGAAATATACTCATCAGCCCCAGCAAAAACTTAAAGCTTGCACATGCAAAGTAACAAATGCATAAGCTGGCTGTCAAATGTACCAACACTAATGGTCCCACACAGTCACTCCATGATCTCAATTTTGTTTAAACGCATTCATTGCTATGAAAATATTTTGCCGTTTGTCCATGAGAGTCCATGGCTAAAGCGTTGCAAGTCTGACACGTAATTTCAACGTACTGCGATCAAAACCCACTGCTGGCTGCGTGGGTTTTTATCGTGGTATCGGGCATCGCAGATGGACCAGGTCTCAAATGGGTACCAGGATGTATGGCCTGGGGAAGTACAGACAGCCGGTGAAATGCTAACCACATTATCCACCTAGTGCTGATTGGCCTGTAAAAATATAGGTGTTCTTCTCATATGGCCGATGCGCCTAAAGGCACAAAAAAGGATCTTTATTTCTGTTTAACCATAGACAGCTAAACACGTCTTTGAACGTTCTCCATTTTTTTTTGCCCTCACTACCATGGGTGTAAAAACATGTTTTTGACTTTCCTGACAGACTTCTAAGGACAGTATTCTCGTTGGTCAAATGGCCATACACATAAGCCCTTTTAAAATGATTAAACACTCTGTAACGTGTATTTATGTGTATTTAGGCCTGTTCCACACTATCCTGTTGCTTTGTTTATCACAGAAGCATGCCCGGATTGCTAGCGTAGTTGGCTAAACCGGACTACTCTGTGACTCGGTGACGAACTCCTTGTGGTCTGGGTTCATGCCCGGGGGTAGAAAGAAAAGCCAAATTTCTCCCAGTTTACGGTATCTATCATGGAATCAAGGCCAAAGAGTTGCGATATCCATAGTACCGAGCCAAAGGGTTAACAACTAATGGTTTCTGGATACTTAAAGAAAATTTTTAACAAAATCACAGAAGCATGGTCGGTGAGGTGTCTACTTTTTGCAATTAAATATATGGCTCTGCATAAGTCTACATTTTTTAAATACAAAATGGCAAGAAAACTGGTTAAAGTTGATGAAGAATTAATTAAGTTTCTTTCAAGGAGTGATAGTAAGGATGACTTTGAAATGTCTGACTTATGAGTTTGGTTATCATCATGGCACGCCAGCAGCCATGTGTACTTCTGGCCATAAGCAAGACTATCTGACCCAGCCATCAACATCAATGGGATTTGAAATGGATCCTCACTTATCAGCAAGGGGATATAGCACCATACTGGCATGATGATTAAAATATATTAATTATCTATACCATAAGAAAAAGAAGTAAATATCCCTCTTCACGCCTTTAGGTGTATCGGGTATAAGGGAAGAGCGCCCATATTTTTACAGACCAATCGGCACTAGGTGGCTAATGTGGTCAGCATTAGGCCAGTATCTATACTATAAAACAAATAATTCATGTGACTATTGGTCATACTATACAATACTGTCTTATTTTCATTTGTTACTATTATGTGATATTCTATTAAAGAGGTTATCACATCTGCCTTACAATCCGAAAGGCCTGCGTTCAACCCCACTGGATGTTTTTTTTTTATTGTACATTTTCAGTTTCAGTTCTTAGCCCTTTCAGCAATGGATGACCCAAGTATTATATTTTTTTTTAGTAATAACACTGTGACTACAATTAATTATAGTTAAAAAAAGGAAACTGCTGTAGATCTTTGGATCAAATTTGGGAGGTGGGAGCTGCCAACAGTCTAAATTGTAACCCTGAGTCACGGTTTGGGGTGGAGCACTAGGGTCTTCCTAGATCAGTTCTTCCCACTGATTCCCCCAACCCTCGCTGGGGGCTAGGGGACAGTAGATTCGCCAGTCAAGATTGTGGGCCAGTGGAAAGGGCTCCAGAGCAGTAAGAGATTCAGATGCACTTAGTAGCAGTGACTAAACATATGGCAGTATCTCCCTACTCTATGTGTTTTTTTGGGTGTGCCTTTACTTATATGCCGCTGTGGGTTCCAGTGTAAAGACATTCTAGTTATTTTGTTCTCAAGTTCTCTCAACATGGTCCTATCCAATAATACTGCTAGTTCCTCTGCCTTAAGCATATTCATGGCCAAGGTTTCTTTATGTATACTGACTTAGGTCCTATGCTCCAATAAGAGTTAAGAAGAGGATGAGCAAGAAGAAAAAGAAGAAGAAAAAGCAGCAGAGCCAGAGGAGAAGAATTACTATATTACACATAATGAATTATGTTCAACCCCATCAGGACAGCACAATGAGCGATAAACACCTGGTGCCACCCTTCAGATAAGAATCACCCAGGCACAAATCCCAGAAACCCTTTTCAAACAATTGATTATATTAGGGCCCGAGACAAAAGCCGGAATGGGGCTTTAAAATAACCAAAAATTGTAGCCCATATCAGGATGGGAATGCTATAAGATGTAAAGCTAGGTAAGTTGTACCCCACCATGACATCACACAAGCGATAAACACCCGGTGACATGCAGATGAGGATTACCCATGGAAAGGTCCTGGAAACCCTGTTCAGCCATTAGGCCATATTTTAGAGCTGGCTATATTTAGGGTGATGATTAGAATGTAAGATGTAAAAAAAATAGGCATAATTATTGGACATGTAAAATTAACAGACATATGCAGTATAATTACAACATTAAATGCAAAATGACCATATAAACTAAATGTATTATATCAAATCACAAGTAAAATACCAGATACTTTACATATGTTATCTCACTGCATGTACATCTCACTGCATATACATAAAGGTTAAATTCAGTGGGCAGAACATGGTTACAGTTAACTTACATTCTGACACCGATCTGGCAGATTAAGGGGCACCACTCCATGCCCACATTTGATTGTGGCCCCTGTAGCTTTAGCATTCTCTATGTATCTCACAATTTTATCTCTGTGCTGCTTGCTTATCACGGCCCCACAAAATGTGTCAGCATCTTTGGGGTCACCAACTTTGAGAGCTCTGTGGTAAAGATGAGAAGAAATTCCACTGAAAATGTCTCAGTAAGCATTCAATTATTTATAAACAGCTTCTAGCAGCCATCTTGGTTTAGTGACTAGCATGAATGATGGTTGGCCTGGTGGGCACAGAGGTATTTTTGTTCACCTTTTTGCCCGATAAGCCATAAAACTGACACTTCTGCTTGGTACCATTTCCCTGGAGCACCTGCTTTCCCAACTTGTTTGAGAGAGATATTTATGTGACATCTGGCTAAAAGAATTAATTGCATCTGCATATGCCCAAATGTTCAGTGTGACGAAAGGATGACTAAATTTGCTATTTAGTGGAGTTTGCTTCCTTTTTTTTTAAATGCCTTAATTTATAGAAATTCCAATGTCATATTTTCTAAAGACCATAAAAGTTACCAGGCAACCAGGTCATAGGTTCAAGTAAGTGTCATGCTTCTGGTTCTGCGCCAATGGGTGGTGAATGTATGTATATAGGACAAGCTAGATACGGTCAAGACCCTTTTGGGAGCAAGTGGGTCATGCAGAGGCATGAACAGATCATTATGGTCTGGAGAGAAGGGTAGAGCTAGGAGTGATATGGGGATCTGATCAACATTCTACATTCAGAGGAAAGGCAAGGCAGACAACAATCCAACTGCTACCATCCGAATTGTAACTCTTTGCTGGCTGCTGAAGATGAGGTCAGAGCACTTATGGGAATGTCAAGATTGCTATGATGTCAGTTATTAGCTAAACACGTAAATTACTTAGCAGTCTGGAAGAGAGAAAAGATAAGACGGATAATATCAGCTACAGCTGAGAGGTACAGGGAAGGGTACACCTCTTCTTCTTTTCTCTACTCCTGGAATGTCTCATGCCATCAGGACAGGAAGAGATCTCTGGAATGGGCCCTTCTGTTCACTTCATATAAAATACTTTTCAGTGTCTCTGATATTTCTGCAGTCCATATTCTGCATGGTCGACCTCTGGCTCTGTTACCATTGTATCTGTATAGCTGTCATGAGTCAACTTTACCACACACTGTGAGAGAAAGACAAACAACGACTGGACTGACTCATAACATCAGTCAGGTCAATTATTGGTCAGACGGGTTGTGTGTGGACCCGCACGGCGATACGGGTAACTGAGTGGGGAGGTTACAGGGGGACTGGACAAAAAGGTAGAGCGACACACGACAGTTAGTAGTTGGATAGTCCAGTGAATGGATGTGTTTGTTTGGTGCCCTTTTAAAAGGTGGGAATTGTTTTTCGCTTGGAATGGACTGGATTTAAAACTGTGGACAGAACAGTAGTGGTTATTCATACTGGTGTCAAGTGTTTCTGTTGTATAGCCGGATTATAAAGTTAAGTGTGGTAGCCAGGAGGATACGTAATTATTGCTATGGAAGCATCCTCAGCCTCTCATGACTTTGTTCATATTGTAAGGATGATTTGTGATCAGCTATACCAGCGTACTGTTGATGTATTTAGTTAGTGACTACCTGGGATTAGTGTGCTTGTGAACCATAAGAATAAAATTGGTGGCTACTCAGTAGTCGATAACGTTGTGTGGAAGCCATACTATCTTTGCAATTATCATGAGTTCTTAAATAAACGTTATTTAAGAACTGGAACAAGGTCATCAGCGTTTACATGTTCATGGAAGTGTGGGTACACCTGGCACAAATAACAATTGTACTTGTGTCACACCTATAAAAGGTGTCTGACAATAGCATTGCTCTCTGTGGTGACTTGACTGATGCCAGTCTTGTTACATGGCCAAACCATTTGATTTGTTGTCTACCTATAAAGTTCAGTATTGGTTCTGCGCCAACTAGTCTCCTTAAATCATGCTTCCTAAGTCGATCAATCTTCGTTGCATCTAGCATAGTACGTAGACATTTCATTTCTGTTGTGACTATTTTCCTTCTGTCTTCTGAAAACTGTGTCCATGTTTGACACTGATAGCATAGCGTTGGTAAGAATACTGTGTTGAACAGTGTTATTTTAGTGTTCACAATCACACACTTGCATTTCAAAATTGGTGCCATTTGGCCTAAAACTTTGTTGTTTTTGGCATATCTGTTGCAGAGAGAGGTAAATGACAATAATTAGAGGAGATGGCTAATTTGGTGAGTAAAATAAGCGGATGGAAGAATGTGAGAAGAATTTCATGAGATTTTTTTGTATTTTTGAGGAGCATATGGCTGAGCAATTAAGATGCTGGACTCTCATTTGGGAGACTTGGATTCAAATCCTTGATAAGGCGGTTAGAATCTTTCTATTGGAGGCAACAATACATTTCTAACCTAGTTCATGCACTAGCCACCCAGTTGTAAATCTACCCGTGTGGGTCCCATAGTGGGTGAAGAAAGAATAGATCCACTCCCCCCCCCCCCCCCTTTCCCCGAACAAGAATGTCATTAAAGTTGACTAGGGTGTTTCTTTCTAAAAGGAATATATTAATAAAGTAACAGAAAATGTATTGATCGGCACTCACAGAAAGAAGCAGAAAGAAGAACACACTAGACAACATAAAAATCGAAAGCTATAGTTACCGTGCCGGGAATTGAACCTGTCACCTCCAAATGGCGTGTGCGCCTAGCCATGGAAAAAGTGGACTAAGAACATTGTCAACTAGGCACCACCCCCAACCCCCCCCCCCTTCCCCCACCCCCCACATACACAAAAGTTGTCTTATTGGTTATGTCTATCATACAGCTTTAAATCCACAACTTTTGAATACAGACAGAATTAATTTCAAACCATTGAAATGGCACCATAGGTTACAGCAATTTATATTAACAAGGCATAGGTCGAGTAACAAGCACAGTAACAATTTACGAACACAGTAGACCTTAATGCTTTGTCTAAAAGTCAGAGTGCATCTGCCAGAGAGGGGAGGAAAAAGCCCAGAAGTAGGCAAGCACCCACAACTTTCCGCTGGAGTTTGCAGCTAGTGAACACTAAGATCAAGAATAAGAGGAATCCACTGACTAAAATGACCCCACCACTTTAAGCCCTACATCACTATTAAAAAGTTTTGGTTATATGGTGCTAAGGCCATATTTGTATAATTATCGGCACAATACGAAATCATGAAATCAGGTGAATGCTAGGAATAAAGCCAGTCTTACAAGTCATCAAAACAAAACAAAAAAGAATGAAGTGGTTTGGACACCTAACAAGAATGCCCTGGTACTATCTGCTACAGCGAGCCACACTAAAGCGTTACAATGGGTAGAGAGCGAGTGGAAGACCTAAAAAAATATGGAGTGATGGCATTAAGAACAGCCTTACAGAAATAAACATCAGTCTAAATAGTGCTCTAGACAGAGCTCATCAACGAATGTTACATCTCCCCCCGACACTTCGCTGAGGTACAAGGTGGAAGAGAAGAAGAAGAAGAAAAAGGGGTGGTGTCAATATCATGCCAGTATTCAGTTATTGGGACATTTCCTGGAGCCCATTTTAGGCTGGGTGGTTCTGGGATGCCAAATAATATTTATTATTCTTGTTCATGTGCACCAGCTGTAAACTCCAGCAGAAGGTTCTGGCTGCCGTCCCCTTGTCCACTTCAGGTCTTGTTTCAGAATGTGAGGTTTGTATGCACGTCCATTTTACTGATCTGGTTTATTTGTATGCAGACTGTTGGTTCCTCAGATCTCAAGCAGATGTCCAGCTTGGAGGTAAACACCCCTAATTCATCATTTTTTTTTAACAATATTCTTGTTAGAGGGGAAGTGGGTTTATTCTTCTTTATCCATTAATCCACATAGAAAAGGACATTTTTTTTTTAAATCTGGAGAGATTTAAACCTATGGCCATGCCACCAGTCTGGTAGGCAAGCATGTTAGCCACTGCACTATCTCAGCTCCCAGGTGTGACCAAATTGTATTCTGCACCTAGGTTAAATAAATTATACCAATACATTTAGCTTCTAACAGTATCTAACTACTGACTTGGTCTTGGTGATGAAGGCTTCGAGAAACTTCTCAAAGATGCCTCTCTGAACAAATATACGACTGGTACACAGGCAGACTTCACCCTGGTTCATAAAACTGGACCTGTAATGACACAGTATACACAAGTGGTACAATACACAATGGAGACAACCTGTAATGACACAATTTAAATGATCTGAGATGAAACAGTATATACAAATGGTACAATTCACAATGTAATAAAGTAAAGGACCCTTTCCACGCCTTTAGGCAAATAGGGCATATAGGGCTAGACCTATATTTTTATAGACCAACGGCACAAGATGGGTGATGTGGTCAGCATCACGCCGGCCGCCTCTACTTCCCGGGATTGCACCCGGTACCCACTCAAGGCTAGGTCCGACCTGGGAGCCAAGGTCACCGTCTCCCGCCAGGGAGCGAACCCACGACCTTCCGATCCGCGGCGAGCGTCTAGCCGCTCGGCCACGGCGACTCCCTATTCACAATTTAGAAACCTGTAATGACGCAATCTAAATGATCTGTAATGACACAGTATAAACAACTGGTACAATATATAAACAGTATATAAACAGTACAATACACAATATAGACAACCTGTAATGACACAATCTAAATGATCTGTAATGACACAGTATAAACAAGTGGTACAATATACAATTTAGAAACTTGAAATGACACAATCTAAATGATCTGTGATGAAACAGTATAAACAACTGGTACAATACACAATATAGACAACCTGTAATGACACAGTATACACAAACGGTACAATACACAATTTAGAAACCTGTAATGACAGAATTTAAATTATCTGTGATGAAACAGTATATACAAATGGTACAATTCACAATGTAGACAACCTGTAATGACACAATCTAAATGATCTGTAATGACACAGTATAAACAACTGGTACAATATACAATTTAGAAACCTGTAATGACACAATGTAAACAATTTGTAAGAACACAATTTTAAATGACATTTTGCTGGAGTATTTGACTGGTTTATTCTCAGAATGACAATCTAGTCATTTTCTAAACGGGGGAACTGAACCCTAAGTAAGCAAATGTTACTGTGTTTTGAAAGAGGTGAGGGCTCAAAGACAACTCATAAAAAACATCAGAAATAAATAGACATCATCTTTTGGTCATGTTATGAGAAAGGGAAACTAAAACATTTTGTGACCACTGAAAGATGTGTAGACAAATTGACAGAGGAAGACAATGCAGGATGATTCTTGACAGCCTTCTGTTATGGCATGTCAACATATGAAGTGGTAAATGCTGTTGAAGATCGCAGGCTGTGGAGAGGCATGATCGCCCATGCCAGTCAGCAAGGCACTTTATGATGACGAAGAAGTAAGTTAGTTATAATAACAGATGCTGTATATTCAAAATGGCAGCTGTAGTAGGTCAGCAGCTAGCAGAATTACAAACTGGTCTGAGGTCATATGACTAAATTTTCAAATGATTTTATTTTTAAATTTGCCTGCTTACTGTTAATGCAAAATCACCACTTGTGAGATGAGATGCCGGAGAAAAAGCTTCTACCTGACCATGTGAGAACTAGTGACTATTTATGGGAACAACATCTTGTACTAGATTCATCAAGAAACTGCAGATCAAGTGGTGTGGCCATTTCATTAGAATGCTGCAACATCAAATACCATCTGAGGCATTACATCTTCAAAGATCAGCTACAACAGCAAGAGGGCAGCAACAACAACAACAAAAATAAGGATTGACAACATTAAAGAAACTTTTTTACTTTCACGGCATGTCAATTTCCAGTGCCAGTCAGCATGCAATGGATCAACAATATATTCCTCCCCACAATGCTTGACAGCAGAAGTGGTTTATAATGAGGACCTGATGTCCCATGTCAACCTAGTCAACACAGGTACCAGGAAATGTTCTGTAATGTAAAGGTGGGCAGCATGATATTCAAAACAATGCCCACTGAATGGTTATCAGTGCCTTAAAACTATGAGACTGACTCAGAAAGCATGCTGAGGAAGGTCAGGACAGGCATGCTTCGTGCAGAGTGGCATGCCTCACTACAGAAGACATGGGTGAAGGAGTATTGTCTGGATTTTTTCACCAGGGAATGCCAGTGTGTTGGGAAATGAACAGACGGACAGACTGGCTGGCTCTGCACAGCTTGGTGGAATACTGATGCATGATAAGGCAGACGTGGTTAGTGCCTTGTGGGTAAGCGTGTACAGTGTGGAGGAGCAGATTGATCATCACAGTGTGAAGAGACTGATGCAGTTGGGAGTGACGAGAGGTTCTGGCAGATGCTCGAGGCTCAGAGGAAAGGCAAGACGGACGTTTAATCAGAATGATACTGGCACCATTAGTATTGGAACTCTTCGCTGGCTGCTGAAGATGGGGATGGAGCGCTTATGGGAATGCCCTGAGTGCTGTGATGTCGGTTCTTGAATCAAATCAAATCAAATCGATCAAATTCACACACAAATATATTCTGTATGCCATGGAAACTGGTCCATTTACATTATTATTAGCCAATCTGCAATACAGAGATACTAAACAGTTAAGACTTGCTTTAAAAACTATACAAAATGTTACCTGACTGTTGTGTCCACACACTTCTCCAAGTTACAATCGTCAAAAACAATGGCAGGATTTTTGCCTCCCAACTACAATTAAAAATAAAATAATGAACACTTTTAAAACTGACTGCATACACAGGATTTTCAAAAAGTACACTATACATCACTATACACCACCATCATCTTTATCTGCCATGTCTAACGACGTAGGCGCTCATATCTCTCTTCACAGACCTCGGTTCTTTGTCATTTTCATCAATTCCACTAATGATATTCCATTTTGCTTTTACTTCAGGCTGTCAAGCATTGTTTTTTTTTGGTCTGCCTCTACCTCTTCTATGGCTTATCTTTCCAGTCAATACAATGTTCTCCAATACCTCTCTTCTTATCACATGACTGAAGAACACTGGCTGCCTATTTCATTTAGTTGTATATGGTTTTCTAATTTCATTAGCCATTTCCAGACAGTTGTTGTTAGTCACTCTGTTCATGGTATCCACAGCATAAATCTCAGAAACCACATTTCCACGGTCTCTGAGTTTTTCTTAGTTTGTCATTCACATTCCATGATTCAAAGCCATAAGCAGCACTAGTTCAACATAACATTTCAGTAATGGCAGCTGCAGCGGCAGTGGTGGTGATGATGGTAATTTTTCAAAAATATGCTGTTCAACCCTCAGTGTTATGATCGGGATATATAGTATTAACTGAGTTCTCAGAGTATATATTTGTTATTTTAAATTTATATATCAGGTAATTATTTACACGACCAAAATGTAATTTTATATTGTTTCCCTTTTTACTTTGATTTGGGTTGTGATTATGATAGAAACTGTATTATGAATAATCAGACAATCTTACTAACATTGTGTCATTACCATGGTGGATATATAGTTTCCTTAGTGTGCAGTCCTCAATTTTATGCTTAGGGGAAACTTCTTTAAAGATAGCATGGCCATTCTTTAACTTTCTATATATGAGGGCTGAGTGGTCTCGAGGTATGGTGTCCGCCTCAAGTGCTGGAGGTCCCGGGTTTAAGCCCCGGTGAAGGCTGGGATTTTTTCACGTGGGCTTATAGTAATTTCCCCTGGTCTCAGAGTAGTAAGATCTGACACCCGTGTGTATTGTTGCGCACGTTAAAAAAATCCCTTGGCAGTTGGAAATCTAAAAGAGTAACGGCCCTGCCCGGGCAAAATTTTGAGTTAAAAATCTACCCAAAGTATTTCAGGATCCTCGCCAGTGCAACAGAGTTTTGTTAGAAGAAAAACGGAGCACTTATGGGTTATCACCCATGTGCCATGATATTTATCCATCGAATAAACATAAACATATGGATTTTAGTCCTTGTAATTCATTGAGGTACAAGGTGGAAGAGAAGAAGAAGAAGAAGAAGTCCTACTAATTAACTGAGGTACAAGGTGGAAGAGAAGAAGAACAAGTCTTAGTAATAAATTGCTTGACCTTTCCACTTAGCTCTCTAGGCCTGTCTATGTGCAGTGAATTCTCCATCATCAAAGGTAATAGAAAGAGGATAGAAACCAGATGTCAGAAAGCAAGTGCACTTATATACCAATTGTCACCATTATTAAGACACCCAAGCATAACTATGAGTGCAGAGAGACAGATTATTAATAGCATATTCATTCCAACATTAAGCTACCAGTGCCAAACATGGACACTGTCTAAAGCTCATATATGCAAAATCACCACCTGCGAGATGAGGTGCCTGAGAAAAGCAGCCAACCTAACCATCCAAGATCGAGTGAATAATGAAACTATTGTGGGAACAACACATTGTGCTAGATTCATAGAGAAACAGCATATAAAGTGTTTTGGACATCTCGTTAGAATGCAGCAAGATCAAATACCATCACAAGAACTACATCTCAGAAGATCAGCTACAAGAGAAAGAGGACAGCCGCAGAAAAATGGATCGACAACATTAAAGACATTCTACGCCTTTACGGTATAGCCAGTGGCAGCCAGCGTGCGCTGGATCGCAAGTTATTCCTCCCTTCGACACTTAACAGGCAGAAGTGGTTTATGATGATGATGATGAAAGGTAATTTAGAGAGATTCATGTAGTCAGTTAATGGTTTCCTTTAGTTTTCATATTTTCATGACTTCAGCTCACAGGTCGACCAAGCCTAAAATGGGTACTAGGTAATGTCCGTAGAAGTAAAATGGCAAACGACTAAATATAAAATTGCCTTGCAAAACTGAACAGACAGTAAATGGTGGGTTTGGTCTGCAAAGTCTTGTAAAGGATAGGCAACTTTTTTAAAAACGTTACTGCCTGTTTTTATCGGCGTCTGCAGCTTAGGTTGCTGCTAACACGCACCAACATTCCATGGGTGGTGGGTTCAATCCTAGCTGCTTGTGATGGTTTTAACAGTCATATCAAGGGCTAACCGTTAACAAAGCACTGACAAACTACTGAACGTACAATTGCCTAGTGAAATCACAAAAAAGGCCAAAAACTGCTCAGGTTGGTTCTGCAATGTCCTGAAAAATGCACACACCTAACGTAATTACTACTCAATTGTCTGTACTGCAAATGTCATATATACCTCTAGTGAAAACTTTTTATTCAGATGGGCAGCACTTTTACGAATGACCTCTGCAGTAGCTGTCCCTCCAGTAAAAGAGATTAGCTTGACTCTAGGATGCTCTACCAAAAACCGTCCAGCTGTCCACCCGTAGCCTAATACAATGTTGATGACTCCCTTAGGAACACCTGCCAAAAATATGTGAATCATCAGTAAAACTGTCATTGTTCTTTGTTAATTTCAAGACAATCTTCAGTGCACTGTGGGCATCCCCATAAGTGCTCCTATCTTCTCCAAAGCATATTTGAAGCTTGGTTGGCCCAAGACCTTGGGTTAGATTTTACAAAATCTCAGGGCAGAACACAAAATCACCAAGCGAGCATTCAAGCATATCACCCAGAGCCACAATAACTACTGGTCTAATATTAACAAATTTTAAATTACATTATTTCCAATTCGCCAATGACAAAAAAAAAATGGTTCATTAATTTTGCCTGACTACAAATTAAAAAGGACTACACAGTATAAATGAATATGACTGGTGATTTAAGAATTAACAACACAGCACACCAGGTATACCCATAGATGCTCTGTCTCCCACAGCAAATATCTTAAGATGTAGATGCTGTTTTTGTAGCACACTGATTATACACACTTTCTCTTTCTCTCAATATACACACTTTCTCTTTCTCTCAATATACACACTTTCTCTTTCTCTCAATATACACACTTTTCTCTTCTTCTCATGTCCCTCCTTGCTGAATCGACTCTAATTCCACATTCACACATTCTTACGCATGTCATTTTATCTAATCTCATGTCTTCTACTGGCATTCATTCATAAATGATCTTCCTCCTTTGTCCAGTATGAGTGTTCCTGTGGCTATCGCTTCTGAGGACTCCCCCCCCCCCCCCCCTCCCAAATACTTTCATTCCCTCGCAGTTCTGCATATAACAAGCAGTATATCCATATAAGTCCCCTGTGAAGTTCATGTGCTGATGCATGTTATCCACATTTGTCCATTTTGAAAAGAATCAATAATGTGCATGACCTAGACAAATTATTATTAATCAAGTGGTGATTAACTATGCTGACTTCGAACACGACATTCAATGTGAAAACCAGTTTATACAGCAACTAGTCATCTTTCCTTTGGAACACCTAAGGCAAAGCAGAATGGTGAAACCAAAAAAACACTTTAAGAGAACTTGACAAGGAACTGAGTAATCAAGAACTACAGTGAAAGTCAAGCATAACTGCTACTTCCAGAAAACTGGCACATGCAACAGAACAAGCAGCCACTTGTGAACATATCAGATTCCATGAATATGCTTCAGAAAATTACAACAGACAGTAGGTCGGACTCGACCTCTCTTCTCTTGATCTACACACATAAATATGTTGGAGTAAGGAGTAATGAATGAGCTGACCAACTGGCATGTAATGCATCATTGCAGGGGATATGGACTGAGCTTTAGAACATTGTATGGACTAGATGGGTGGTGGACAATGATCAGACAAGCTGGTATTACAGCACTGCAATTTCTGCTTCATTCAGGCCAAAAATCTTATTTTTGCAAATCCTTAATGAGTTACCATCTACTATCTGTAGCAGCATCCGTGGCGTAGGCGTTGCAAGTCTCACTTGTAATCAATCCAACGTACAGCAGTCGAAACCCACTGCTGGCTACGTAGATTTTTATCATGGTGCGGGCGTCGCAGGTCGACCCAGCTTAAAATGGGTACCAGGATGGCTATCCTGGGGAAGTAAAGACGGCCGACCTAATGCGACCACATTACCCACCTTAGTGCCGAATATGGGCGCTCTTCCCATATGCCCAATATGCCTAAAGGCGTGAAAAGGGATCTTTACTTTTCTTATATGCTTGTTGAGAGGCAGTGGGTCTATTGTGCCCATTCTGCACTGGCTCACCAAATGGCTTGCCGGTAGACGACTTTGTCGCCAGTTGGGACAGTATTTGGGTCTGTCTCCTTTGATCGCATCAACACTGCAAGCGTCCTTTTCAGGACTCTTGATGGCGAGCAATGCTAAGCCATTTTAAATGGTTCACATAACCTAGTCACAATTATAACCAAAAGCTCCCCCTTCAGGTTTGCTGGTTGAATGTGATGATTTTTGCTGTTGTTGAGAAAAGCATTGGATGGGTCTATTCTGCTCCATCTCTCCAAACCCTAATGGGACACCAGAACACACACTGTCAAACTAACTAACAAAACGTTTGTTATTTCTACATGTTGTTGTTCGTCCATCCCGAGTGATGAAGACCACTTTTTATCCAAAGTAGCAATGATCAATGATTATGAGTATGGAGGTGGCTGATGAGTCTGATATGAGCTCAGAAAGTTCTTGAGTAGTACGGACAACAGGTGGAAACCGCAGTAAATGTGGGATTAGTGATACAGTGCTCTCTAGTCTGCCTCTGTTTCTCTGCCTGTGCAACCTGCACTGCCTGGGAGGCCGATGCACCATATTTGAGGAATGTGCACCATCCAGAACAGTCTTGTGCAGCAGCCTCCCATGTCGCTGTGTTGATGCCAAAAGAACTGAGAACAGTTTTGAGAGTGTCCTTATAGCCCTTTTTCTGTCCTCCCTGGGTCCTCTTTCCTTGCTGGAGCTCGCCATATAATACTGTCTTTGGGAGGCGATAGTTTGGCATGCGGGCTAGGTGACCAGCCCAACTCTGCTGATAATTCTTCAGTATCAAGAATTACAGTATCTGGGATTCTATCTTGCCATTTGATTTTGAGCAGCTTTATGAAACAAGTTATACAAAGATGAAGACAAGATATATTTCTACATACCCGCTTGCTGGAAGACTTGACATAACAATTTCGTGGAGGCTGAAGTCAACTCACTGGGCTTGGCCACGACTGTGTTCCCACAAGCAATGGCTGGAGCTATCTTGAAGCTCAGCAGGTAGAGAGGAAGATTCCAAGGACTGATCAGTCCTGCCACTCCTATAGGACACTTGACTGTGTAGCTAATGGCGGAGGCTTCGGCCTGTTCTGCAGATCTTCAGGTTTATTAAAAAAAAAAAACTGTACTAATACGTGATTAGTTAATTCAACATTAGAAATTACTGCCTTTGTCTGTGTATAAGATTATGTTTTCCCAATATTTTCTATCTAAAACTGGGTGTCGTCTTATACACAGAAGGTGTTTAAAATATTTATTTGTAAATTTTGAAATAAAAAAACAGGGGTCGTATTATTAAAGAAAAAACACTGTATAAGGAAGCCACCATGGTGTAGCAGCTAGATGATCGCCTGTGGGCCTGAAGGTCATGGGTTCACATCAGCATCAAGCCTGATTTTTTTTTTAAATTGTAAACTTAACCTGGCTGCCAGGTTGGCCCAGTCTTAAAGGGGTACCAGGTAAAATCATTGGAAATGAAAGTAGCTGGCTTAATCTTGACCATATTATGCACATCAAGTGCCACCTTGGCTAAAAAATATGTGCTTGGCTATACCCAAAATGCTCAAGGGTGTGGAAAAGGGGTCCTTTATTTGATAGAAGTTCTAACTCATAAAGCAGGACGCCATCTTTGCTTTACTCAACAACAACAACAAAGTCATGTTCAGCCAGCATCCCCCAAAGGGGAGAGCTTTTGCTTATAATTGTGACTTGGTTATGTGCGCCATATAAAATGGCTTAGCACTGTTCACCACCAAAAGCATTGGAAAGGACTCGGGCAGTGTTGAATCAATCAAGAGAGACAAACCAAAATACTGTTCGACCAATGACAAAGCCAGCCAATAGGCGACCTGGTCGCGGATGATAAAGGCAGTAAAAACATGGGACAACTAATAGGTGTACTAATGAAAGAGCAGTGACTAACATGCTTTCCTGTCAGTCCTGTGTCCAATGGTTCAAATCTGCATTGTGGTAAATTTTTAAAACATACTAGGCCCTAACTCTTTCTGCTCCATGCAGTTGTTTACTTCAACTTACCATGGCTGAAGCGATAGTTATTTAAAATTAATTAATAGTGCATCTGAAGCGGAACACATAATCAACTTACCAAAAATAAACACTGAACGTAATACATTGCTGGGATATGTTGATTTAAAAAAGAGAAAAATCATAGACAAATCATGGAATGAAGGAAAAAGCTTTCTTGTAAGCACTTACCAACAAACACATGGTACGTTGCTTGGGAAAGAAAGAGCTAAAAATGGTATCAAGATACACAAAGAGGAGTAAACGCAGGCGATTTTAACCACATCACTCACCAATTGCTGATTAATCAATTAATACAGAGAACCAGTGCCTGATTCCTAGTAAATAAACAGTACACTTGTTTCCATAGCGAGTAGCACATGCCATTTGGAGATGGCAGGTTCAATTTCAGGCACGGTAACTACAGCTTTCGAATTTTATATTGTCTAGTGCATCCTTCTATTTTCTACTTCTTTCTATGAGTGCCGATCAATACACTGTCTGTTTGTTTATTATATGAGGCTTGTTTTTTAAGTAAGTCCTGTTTTGACCACATCGACAAACAGCGATGAAAAACATAAGTGTGCATGTACAGTATGTTTATGTTGTTCATTAGCTAGCTGTGTTATTTTTTCACTGTGGAAATCTTGTTTGATGCTGCGTGTGAGTGACTTATAATGAGTGCAAGAATCACAACTCCTGCCAGCTGCCAAATTTGTGCTGTGATCCGTTTTTTTTGGTTACCAAAAAACAACAGTGCTGCAGAAATTAATTTTCTTGAATGTGGAAACACAGTTAAGGCCAAAGCCTATTCTAACACTCTGATAAAACTTAGACGTGCCATCTAAAGCAAAAGACGTGGGTTGCTGTCCTCTGAAATTGTACTTTTACACGATAATGCTCGACCACACGTCGCAGATGGAACTGTTCAATTGTTGCAAACATTTCACTGAGAAATAGTTGACCACCTGCCCTACAGCCCAATCTGGCACCAAGTGATTACCATCTTTTCATGCACCTAAAAAATGATCTGCATCCCAGCGGTTTGAAACAAATGATGAACTGCAGCAGTCGTTAACAAATGGCTCAAGACAATGGTGGCAGACTTCTATAACAATGGAATTAACAACTTGGTGCCATGATACCAAAAATGTGTTGAAGTCAGTGAAGACTATGTTGAGAAATAATGTAACTGTGTGGTATTTTTAATAAATTATTTGTATTTGTGATTTTAAAATAATTTTTTTTCATTTTATACTGGGACTTACTTAAAATAATGTGCCTCATATATATTCCTAGAAGGCAGGCAGTGTTGGTGTCTCTCTTTGTCAGGTCCTATCACCTGACCTGTCTCACTTGTCAGAACCCACTAGTTGGCTGCTTTTTGTATATATCTTGGAGTCGCTGGTGCATGCAAGATACTCTGTCGCTTCAAGATGGTGATGCGAAAGCAAGGCTAATATACTAAGGTGTCCCATAAGTTTCCATCCGTAGGAAAATAAACATTTCACAATGCCATTACAGGTTTGGTTTGGTTGGTTGGTTTGAACAACAGATCAACATCATGGCACATGAGTAGTAAGTAACCCATAAGTGCACTGTTCTACTTCTATCCTAAAGCCTGAGTCCGAAGAATCTTAGTGCAGTGCACGAACTCTGTAGCACCGGCGAGGATCCTGTAATATACAGGTATAACTCGAGCTGTGCTTAAATGTGTTTTTCAACAGTGAAAGATGTACAGTTCAATATGTTTTCAAAATAATGGTTGTCATGTAGAGTATATTATATAAATAAAAGTGGTTTTCATAAGAAAATTTTATTTTCTGATGTATATCTTAATTTATGCCTTTGCATTTAGTTTGCTAAAGTTAAAATTCAAAACACAATAAACGATTTTAATACTACCCTATTAGTAAATGTTTTACTTACATATTTAAATCATGAAGAGAATAAGATGCAAAGTAGCGGAAGTTGTGAATTAAGCGTGGAATATCAACCCTTTTTGCTAACCACACTGGCTTTCCCTGATCACGAGATTCTACCTCTGCAAACTCATCCAATCTGGCCTCAATTAATTCTGCAATTTTCAGCAACAGCTTTGACCTCTGCTCCACAGGTGTTGCTGACCATCTGATAAGAAATAATGTTGTGCTGGCTGTTAAAAACACACTGTTTAAAAACAATGAAAATATTTAGAGTATGTCAATAATCATTGTAAAACAAAATGATAAGATATAAAAGAAATAATTGAAAAAGAAACCAAACTAATGCTTTAAAAAAATTTGGCACAAAGTTTAAAGATTAAAAGATATATACAGCAAAGTGTAGAAAAGAACTCAAAAGAAATAAACCTTCTTAGTCTAAGCTAGGGCAAAGATTTACATGATATTGTAAAAGACCATCAGAAATCTCCACATTTAATTAAAACCAATGCAGAACTAAATATTTCATAAACATACACATCTATGAAACACTTCTGCCTTTCAAGATTATGGTTTTTTATTGTGCTACAGGGAGGCATAAGAATCATAGCCCATGGTAATGGTAAGTATGACAAGTGTGGCAAGAAAGCAAGTGTGGCAAGATAGCAAGTGTGGCAAGACAGCAAGTGTGGCTAGACAGCAAGTGTGGCAAGACAGCAAGTGTGGCAAGACAGCAAGTGTGGCAGGATAGCAAGTGTGGCAAGACAGCAAGTTTGGCAAGATAGCAAGTGTGGCAAGATAGCAAGTGTGGCAAGACAGCAAGTGTGGCAAGATAGCAAGTGTGACAAGATAGCAAGTGTGGCAAGACAGCAAGTGTGGCAAGCAGCAAGTGTAACGCACTTGCACTAAGGAAATTCCATGGTACAAAGTTTTGGCAGTACAATACTGTAGAGATGTTGCGCATACAGCATGTGCCCCCCCCCCTCTTTTTTGGGGGGTAACATCAAAGGTATTGATAATATGATTGGTTGATTTGATTCAAGAACCAACATCACAGCACTCAGGGCATTCCCATAAGCGCTTCGAAGAGTATCGATACTAATGGTGCCAGTAGCATTCTGAATAAATGTCCGTCTTGCCTTTCCTCTGAGCCTCGAGCATCTGCCAAAACCTCTCGTCACTCCCCACTGCATCAATCTCACCAGACTGTGGTGATCCATCTGCTCCTCCAAACTGTACACGCTCTCCCACAAGGCACTAGCCACATCTGCCTTATCATGTATCAGTATTCCACCAAGTTGTAAAGAGCCAGCCAGTCTGTCCGCCTGTTCCTAGGTATTGATAATGTGTTTGGAACAAAGCATGCTGCAGAAGCTGCTGGATCCGAAATGCAGTTCTCTGTACATTTGCCCACCATTGCCTCCCACAGGCCTTCCCTGCCATAAAACATCTAGGTAAAGCAAAAATTATTGTCATTTCCATTCCCAAATGAATAAAGAAAATATTAGCTGCAGTTTCAAAGGATGTCCATTCTCCTCTTTGGGTTCAAACAGTGTGTTTATTCATCTAAGGTTACCCATGACTTCCTTGTCACATGCGCCACGCACACATGTGTGTAATGAACAAAAATACTCAGCAGATTAACACAAACAAAATTAGTGAAATGTTAAATTCACAATGGTTGCTCACAATGGAAACGCTGTCTCTGCAGCCTGTACTGCTTTCTCAACATCATCAGTTGTACTGTTGGCAACTTTAGCCCACACCTGCCCTGTAGATGGATCATAACTGTCTAGGTAATCATCTGTTGGGCTAAACGTTCCATCAATGAAGTTGTCAATCACTTCCAGTCTTTCTGACATTGTGGTCTCAAATACGCTTCCTTTGAATAAACACACACAAATTTATTATCTGACATTTTTAGGATGCATAGTAAAAGGATGACAGAGAAAGGATATGCCAGCCCCTACAAATAGATAATATGAAAATCAAAAGAATGAAAACATATAAGTCTTCTTCTTTTTCTCTTCCACCTTGTACCTCATCGAAGTGTCGGGGGAGGGGGGGGGGGGGGTTTGGTAACATTCATTGATGAGCTCTGTCAAGAGCACTATTAAGACTGATATTCATTTCGGTAAGGCTGTTCTTAATGAAATCACTCCATCTTTTCCAAGGTCTTCCACTAGATCTATACCCGTTGTAACATTTTAGTGTGGCTCGCTGTGGCAGATATTACCAGGGCATTCTAGTTAGGCACTGAAAGCATAGTGCTGGCCAAAAAATAGTTCTGATAAGATTCACTTTAGTTCTCTGGGGTATCTGCTTGTGTGTCAACAAGGGAGATAGCTGCCCTATTACTTGATTAGTTTTGGCACATTTCGAGCTAATTTCTCTGTCCAGTTTTCCATCGGGTGTGAGAACTGCTCCCAAATACTTAAAGTCCTGTTTGTTTTAAGGTGCTATTTTTTAATTTTATTTCTAAGTTGTCTTTCTGTCTTCCTATCACCACTGTCTCTGTCTTTGTAGTGTTTATTTTCTTGTATATAAAACACTCAAAAAACTTAAATGTCCTGTATGGCTCTAAAACCTGGAGTACAACTAAAAGCTATTAAGCATTTTTATAAACTTTTCAGAACAGACTTACGTGACCCATCAAAGATGCACACAGCAGAGAATGGAGAGAGAAGCAGCAATGAAATTCATAACTGTTACTAAAATCATTAGCTTATCAACTGCAATGGTAAGAGCAAACAGAGAGAAGGACGTATAACACAGTGACAAAAACTCCATACACAAAAGAGTTCAATGGGAGTAGATCATGAGGTAGACAAAGAAGACAGTGGAGTGATAATATATAGGTGAACAACCAACAACTGGAGAAAGTCAGTCACAGAGACAAATGAATGTGTGTGACATCTGCAGCAATGAACTTCAAGCACTCGTAGTCCTGAAGAAAAATAAGACAAAGAAGATTTGATGATTGGTTTCGTAGTTCATTTTAGCACTCTTGGCAAACTCATAGATATTCAGTCTCCCTCAGGTAATTTTGTAGGGTGCAGTCGCTATCATTCCACAGCACATTCATTGTAAGCCCATAAAATACATACGCGGATAGGAAGGTCGTTGATTGGCTTCGTGGTGGAGCCGGACTTTTTTCAAAAATGACTTTGACTCCCAAGTCGATCCAACCTTGAATGGGTACCAGGTGCAGTCCCGGGAATTAAAAGCGGCCGGCGTGATGCTGACCACATCACCCATCTTGTGCTGACTGGTCTATAAAAAAAATAGGTCTAGCCCTATATGCCCTATACACCTGAGGGCGTGGAAAAGGGACCTTTATTTACAATAAAATAATCCCCCCATACACGCTTCCTTGCTCTAGCCACACTTAAAACTAAACTGTAGCATATTTAAATATTCTGTGTCATCGTGTGTTGTGTCTTCAGCTAGCAGTCAGTTATCAATTCAACATTTTCCTCTCCATAATGAAAGTTAGCTGCAACTGATCTTATCCTTGCATCCAAACCATTCTTAATAAGGTATGCACTTGAACAAATTAATGCTTCCAATTGAACTTCAACCTCTGATAAAAATGAACCACTCATACTATATATAATTACCTGATATATAAATATATTTTTTAAATATATATATATATATATATATATATATATATATATATATATATATATATATATATATATATATATATATATATATATATATATATATATATATATATATATATATATATATATATATACTAATAGAACTCAATTAAAACTATATATCTTAATTGGTTAGTTAACCTAACAATTTTAACCCTAAGGGCTGAACAAGATATTTCTGAAAAAATACTACTGTAAGTCGTACTATAACTAAAGCTTTTCAAACAAAATAAGAAATAAAAGTAAATAGTATCTGGCCTGGCCAGACAGTAGATTCTGTTTTATTTTCTAAACCTTAAAAGGACAGTAGGCAGGTTGTGTTGTTGTTTTTACAGCTAGGCTGTAATATCTGCATCTTTCAGCCCAACACATCCAATTTCAATAAAACTCTAAACAGTTGCTTATATGACATGCTTGGTGGGTGGCAGTGGATCTACCCCCCTCCCTTTTTCCCCCACACAGATTTGGGGCTAAGAAAACCATACGCAAGTGGGATTAATTCTTCTTTGTAAGGTGCTGTTTATCTCTTTATGTCAATAATTTTTACATCTTATTATATATTTTTAGTCATTTCTATTCTGAGCAATTCTGTTTGATTTCTAGGTAGGTAGGTAGTTAGGTAGGTAGGTAGTTAGTTAGGTAGGTAGGTAGGTAGGTAGGTAGGTAGGTAGTTAGTTGTACCCCACCAGGACATCTCAAAAGAGATAAACACCCGGTGACACAAAGTGCCACCATGCAGATGAGGATCACTCGTGGTGAGGTACCCGAAACCAAGCTCAGCCGTTCGGCCATATTAATTATCTATGGCCAGGCCATATCTATGCCCCGGCTATAACCAGGGTCTCCGGCAGAAGCCAGGGTGGGGATTCGAAATAACAAAAAAATTGCATCTTCATTACTTGATTTCTATTTTACCTCTGTTATCATCGTTAAGTCTAGTAGTACTATTTCCTGACATTTTAGGCTTTATAAAGACAAAGTAACAATCTTAACAATGAATAGCTTACTAGCTTTATAAAGGCAAAGTAACAAAAATAATCATGGAACACAATGTCTTGTGTGTATCTTTTTTCCAAACACCACAGCATGCGCAATTTTTTTTTCTGGGTGAAAGGTGAAAGTTCATAAGGGTCGCACAACAATGTAAAGGGGTTAGCTACCATAAAGTTGGCTGGGCCACGGCCTTCTCTATTTATAGGCCAACTGGGTCAACGGGAATTCCCGTTCTTGTGCAACTATGTAATCCCTATGTGTTAATAGTTTACATCGAGGAGTTGTATATACAAATTAAACTACAGTTTAATTAATTTGCGATACATTTTATAGAACTATATGTCATTTTGAAGGTAAATAAGTGTGATATTAAATATATAAATAAAGGCTCTTACGGACAAACAAAAATGCTTTTGCTACAGTAAACATGAACATAAACATCAGTAACGTATAGATATAAACTTCAAGGTATTCCAGCAAAAGTAAATAAATATTAGTGCAAACTCTTTGGTTCTGAGAGGATTTCGCATTGGAGGACCCGTAAGGGGGGGGGGGTGGTGACATTCGTACTTTATCAAGCTTAGCACATGAAAATACTGTTGTGAAACATACACATACCATACAGGACATAAATAGAAATGACTGATGGTTATTATTACTATTAGTTGACTACTACAATATATAATTATACTGTTATTTAATAATTAGTAAACAAGCACAGTCAATATGAAATTGATATGTGCAATAATTTTTTCAGCCACAGCAGTTTTCTTAGCAGTATTTATAGCACTACTAAAGATTTTTCCTTAAGGTACAAACAGCACAAACAAATTTGTTCAGTTTTATCTTGTTGGATGAAATCGGCTCCTTATCATGTTGAATTTTTGGGTAACTGTTGAAAAATACATCACACATATTTCTGAATACTGCATGCAACAACGCATATAAGTATCATGAATGGTATATTATTTAAAAGGTAATTAAAGCAAATTAAAAAAAGATACCGGGTCTCGTTGTTCAAAACAGTGTCTGGAAAAAGACTAAAGCCCAGAAGTAGATGAACAACCAAAAGTTTCTGCCAGAGTTTACAGCCAGTGTTCGTGAAGCAGAAGACGATTCACAAAAATTAACACAGACCATACAACTCAAATATGCATAAGAAGTAGATGAACAATCAGAAGTTTCTTGCCAGAGTTTACAGCTAGTGTTTGCGAAGCAGAAGACAATTCCCAAAAATGAACAAAGACCTTATAACTGCAAATATGCACAAGAAGTCGATGAACAACCATAATTTTCTGCCAGAGTTTACAGCCAATGTTTGCGAAGCAGAAGACGATTCACAAAAATTAATACAGACCATACAGCTACAAATAAAGATAAGACGTAGATGAACAACCAGAAGTTTCTGCCAGAGTTTACAGCCAGTGTTCGCGAGGCAGAAGACGCTTCACAAAAATGAACACAAATGGTTGAGAAATAATATTTGTGTACTTCTACAACATAATTATACTGTTAGTCAACAATTAGTAAAGAGGCAAAGAGTGACTTGCTGTGAGAGATTAGTTAGTCAATATTGTCTTCATCCACTTACCCAGAGCTCCGAAATACCTTGACACAATTTATCCACAGTGTAGTTGCACCATTTATGCACAGTCAATATGAAAGCAATAGTTTTCTTTCAACACAAGATAGTTTGCACCTGACAACTGTCGATATTCTCCAGATATGGCTTCTGAATTACCTGTTTGTATTTTCCCCAAAAGTAGGATTTCCACATTCAAAGTAGAAAAAGAATAAACAGCCAATTCCAAAAAATCAAAATTACTGTCTAGACGCAGTGACACACACATCTCATCACGACTGTCTTCCGTGAATTTAAATTGCTGTAAACTAACAGCAAAATTTGAAAATCTTGTATATCCACCTAACAATATCGGCTGTCGATTTGTAATACGAATACATTCAGAACACAGAACTTTGTAAGCACATTAAAATGTCACACAATGCAACATGGACACACTTCCACTAACCATTTTTCAAGGTGACCTCGCCAAAATGTCACCCAGCCTAAGGTCACAGCTTGGCTTGCTTAACCACCCCCCCCCCCCCCCCCCCCCCCCCCCCCCCCAATCGTAACATTCAACTAGCAATACCTAAAGGGGAGCTTTAGGTTATGATCGTGACTATGCTATGCACCCCATATAAAACCAAGTCGTTAGTCGTTCCGGTTCCAGCATCACAGCAACGAGCTTGGTCCAATACTGCTCAACCGCCTGTGCCAGTGATTCCAGTCACAAACTGGATACTTCAAGTGAATGTCGTAGCCATACAAGGTGTGTGTGTGTGTGTGTGTGTGTGTGTGTGTGTGTGTGTGTGTGTGTGTGTGTGTGTGTGTGTAACCAAGTAGCTCTGAAAAGGACTCTTGCAGTGTTGATGCCACCAAAGGAGACAGTCCTAAATACTGTCCCGACTGGCGACGAAGACGTCTACCAGGCAACCATTTGGCGACCTGGTCGCCGATGAGCAGCACCATACAGTTGCGAAAATGCAGTGAATTATAGAGATGGCTAATTTGGTGGGTAAAATAAGCGGATGGAAGAATGTGAGGACGATTTCCTAAGTGTTTTCTTTGTATCTTTGAGTAGCACATGGCTGCCAAATTAACATGCCAAACTCTCATTTAATGGCCTAAAGAATAAAAAAGTGGACGTTACAAAAAAAATTAATTCGCCATAATCAAGCGGGGTTTTGCATAAGTCCTTAACCCACCCCGCCCACTTTGTTCCTTTCTCCGCACCCTTTTGGTCTTCCCCAATTTCTCGCATCCCTATTCAGTCCCCCCCCCCCCCCCCCCCCACCCTCTTTATCAGCAAAGGCAAATTCATTTATAGACATATAAATAATATTATGTATCTACTAAAGTATCAAATAAACATTTGTAGAAAATACGAGAACTCCGCTAAGACCGGTTCCAAGCCCGGCTGTAAAAGGAGGAGGGTCTGGCTGAACTGAGTGCTTCATGCGTCTCCGGAAGTAGTGGGTAACCGTGAATCAGCCAGACGGCCTGCATGGAGGCCGCAAGGAGGCAGCCCCTCCACCATGCAATGGCACAACAGGTCAATCACCTGTTTGCCTTAAACCACGATTACAAGTAACTACAGAGAGAAAACCGGACGGATCTTAACGGCGACGAACTGGCATAGCTTACGGACTACGATTTATGGAACATGGAATTTAAGAGGCATTAACGGAAAGGAAAACGAGTTAGTAGGGGAGATGAGGAAAGCAAAATTTGGAGTCTTGGCTCTGACTGAAACCAAGAAAAAGGGGCAAGGAATCACAGATCACGATGAAAGTATGCTGCTCTACAGTGGTGTCCCTATGACGGAGAGAGCCAAGGGAGGTGTTGGCTGTATTGTGGCCAGGAATCAAGTTAGTAACATCAAGGGATGGAAATTCATCTCAGAGCGAATAATGGTGTTAGATCTGAAAGAAGAAGATAAAATTGTCAATTTTGTCATTGTGTACGGGCCAAATGAAGATGAGCGAGTAGATGTTAAAGAAGAATTCTTTGAACTGCTCCAAAGGACCATAGATGACTGTCACGATGAAATTATCCTCCTAGGAGATCTAAATGCCAGAGTAGGAAATGATCACTCAAGATGGGGTGGAGTGATCGGGAGATATGGTGAAGATGTTTTGAATGATAATGGCAAGCGACTTCTCAGATTCTGCAGGGAACAGAACCTTGTCATTACAAACACAAAATTCCCCCACAAGCGTATACATGCATACACAAGATGTGAACCTTCATTCATTCAGTAGCATGTCCCTCGCGGAACCTCGCTGCCATAACAACCCTCCGGAAAACCTTCCTATCCTGAGCAAGATGTCCTGCGTCTGACACACCCATCTGGAGATCATCTGCCACATCCTGCACCCATCTTCTCCTTGGCCTTCCTCTTCCTCTCTTCCCAGGCATATACCCCTCCATTATTGTTCTCTCTAGACTTCCATGACGTTTCAAGTGACCAAAATATTTCAATTTTCTTTGTTTTATTGTCTTTACTAGCCAACCCTCTTCAATATTCAGCTCTTGAAGTATGGATGCATTTGTTCTTTTCTTTACCCAAGATATTCTTAGAACCTGTCTGTAACATTTATATTCAAATGCATTTATGCCCTGTTCTGCTTGTTTAGTAAGTGTCCAGGTCTCACAGGCGTATGTTGCAATGGGAAAGATGCATGCTCTTAAAAATCTGACCTTTGTAATTCTATCTGTACAATTCCATAATTTATTCAGTTGTTTTAGTCTTTGAAGAGCAATTGATAGTCGCCGTTTAATTTCTTTCATTGTGTCACTATTGTTGGTAACCAGTGACCCAAGATATTCGAAATTTTCCACCACTTCCAATCTTTCCTCATTAACATATATTTCCTTCTCCATGGCAGTTTTGTTTGTATGCATTATCTTTGTTTTTGCTATGTTAAGAAATAAGTTATGATTTTCACTATTTCTTTGGAGTGAGGTTAATAAGTTTTCTAAACCATTTTGTGATGTTGATAGTAATACTGTATCATCAGCATAACGAATTTCTGGTATTTCATGACCACCGATGTGAACCTTCAAAGAATGAAAAATCCATCATTGACTACGCCATAGTTAGGAAAAGTTCATTCAAGTTTGTGAGAGATGCCAGAGTCATGAGAGGACCAGAGATTGGAAGTGACCACTATCTGGTCACAATAAAGAGAACAACTGAAAGAACTGCCCCAACAAGGCAACACCGACAACCATGCAAGAAACCAAGCAACCAAGAAGGGATGAGGATTAAAGCATACAAGCTAAGAGAGCCAGATATTAAGGCTAGATATCAGGAGCTTATAGTGAAAGCAATAGGAACTGAAGAAGAATCATCAGAGGACACTGAAACCCTCTGGTGCAGATTCAAGAATATCCTCACAACAGCTGCAGTAGAAGCATGTGGTGAAGTCCCAAGTGGAAGGCGGGGACACAGGACACCTTTGTGGACAGAAGAAGTCAAATTGAAAATAGGAGAAAAGAAAAGGGCATGGAAGCAATACCTGGCAGCCAGGAACACAGCTGAAGAAATAGAAAAATATAAACAATATGTGGCACTCAGAACAGAGACCAAAAATATTGTGCTTAAAGCAAAACAGAAATCATGGGAAGAGTTTGGAGAAAAGTTGGAAAATAATGCAAGAGAAAACCAAAAACTGTTCTACAAGACCCTCAAGAACATGAGGAAGGAGAAAGAGTGCCCACTTAAATTCATAAAAGACAAGGAAGGGGCTCTGCTTACTTCTACAAATGATATCATGGGCAGATGGAAAGAATACTTCTCAGAGCTCCTCGGCGTTGAGGGAAGTCATGACCCAGAAATAATGGACCTCACTGCTGAGAAGGAATTCAATCATGGGGAAGATAACATCAGGATGGAAGAATTGAAGGCAGCTATTGAGAAGATTAAGCTGGGAAACGCAGCAGGTCATGATGGTATAACACCAGAGATGGTCAAATATATGGGAGTCGAAGGTGAGCGCCTTCTACTGAAGGTTCTCCAGGCAGCCTGGTGTAGCAAAACTATACCAAAAGATTGGGAGATTGCCATCATTATACCTATATTTAAAAAAAGGTGATAACAGACAATGTGAAAACCACAGAGGCATATCCCTCCTCAGCGTTCCCGGTAAAAGTTACTCTAGAATTCTTGAGCAGAGACTTAGAAGTCTGGTAGAGCCACAGCTGGACGAGGCCCAATGCGGCTTCAGAGCAAACCGAAGTACTCAAGACCTTATCTTCACACTGAGACAGATGAGTGAAAAAGCCCTGGAATATAAGAGTGAGATGCACTTATGTTTTTTGGATCTGGAAAAGGCATTTGACAAGGTACCTTGGAACAAGCTCTGGGACTGCTTGGCAGGGAAAAACATCCCTGCACCCCTGATCAGTGCAATACAGAGTTTCTACAAAAAGTGCAGAAATTATGTAAGAACAGCAGACCAAAAGTCAGAAGAATTCAAGACTGCCAGCGGTGTTAGACAAGGTGATATTCTCTCACCTTACCTCTTCATTCTTATGATGGATGATGTCATCAAGACCTGTAAGGAGAAGACAAAAAAGTACTCTGTAGGGTACTGGAAGATGAGACCGATCTGTATATCAGAGCTGGCTTTTGCAGACGATGTGGCCCTGATAGCTAAATCAGAGGCACACCTTCAGTCCAACTTACTTGTCTGGAAGGAAGAGCTTGAAAAGAAAGGGATGACCATCAGTGTCTCCAAAACTTAAACCATGGTGATCTCAAGAGAGGAGAAGCAACACCAGATCATGATGGGACAGTATGCGTTGGAGCAGGTTAACCAGTTCAAATACCTTGGAGTTGTATTAGACCAAAATGGAGGCATTAAGACTGAGCTGGCTACACGAAAAGCAGCTGCTGGGAGACTCTTCCAGGCCATAACCCGAGGGTTTCTTAGCAAAAGAGAAATTGGCAAGAGGACGAAAATGGCTGTTTACCGCTCTACCTATGTACCTGTCCTGACCTATGGGTGTGAGTCATGGGCAATGACAACAGCTCACAGAAGCCAGCTGCAGGCTTCGGAAATGAGATACCTGAGAAAGGTGGTCCAAGTGACAAGAAGGGACAAAGTCCGCAATCAGACAATACGTCAAGATCTTGATACCCAGCCCTTACTAACCCGAGTGGATCAGTCACAGTTACGTTGGTTTGGACATGTATGCAGAATGGGAGAAAATCGGCCACCATGGCAGGCATGGGAGGCTAAGAACCAGGGAACCAGAACTCCGGGACGACCCAGGGTGCGCTGGGAAGACAACATCCGACAGTCCCTGACTGACAGAGGACTGGAATGGAACAAAGCCAGAAAGAAAACTGCTGATAGAGACGTCTGGCGAACTCTCTTATAAACCTCTACACCCCAAGGTAGAAGAGGAGCGACTAAGTAAGTAAGTAAGAAAATACGAGTTGGCTGTAAAACTAAAGCTGTTCGGTTTCGTTGAGCATATTTATTATTATTATTATTATTATTTTTTTTTTTTTGGAGAAACTTTGAAAAACTTAAAAGGAAAACTGAAGGCAAGGAAGTAACATGAAGACAGCGATTCAAGTAGGAAGATAACATCAGAAATTCATTTATAAAAATATAAATAATATTATGTATCTACTTAAGTATCAAATGAACATTTGTAGAAAATACGAGTTGGCTGTAAAACTATAGCTGTTCAGTTCCGTTGAGCATATACTTTTTTTTTAAAAGAAACTTTGAAAAACTTAAAAGGAAAATTGAAGGCAAGGAAGTAAGATAAGGACAGCGATTCAAGTGGGAAGACAACATCAAGAGAATGACGAACAGCAGTCTTGCAGAGTGTTTCAACAAGGAGGAGAGACAGAGGTTGTTGTAGATCCACTAGGCCAACCTTCATCCAGGAAACGAAACCTGATATTCTATATATATATATATATATATATATATATATATATATATATATATATATATATATATATATATATATATGTATATATATATGTGTGTGTGTGTGTGTGTGCGTGTGCGTGTGTGCGTGCGCGTGCGTGCGTGCGTGCGTGTGTGTGTGTGTGTGTGAGTGTGTGTGTGTGCTATCTCTTTAATGCCTTTGTTTTTAAATTAAACATTTTTTCAAATATATTCTTTTGTCCCCCTTTAGAACATGTAAGCTAAGTATTATTGTCATTATTGCACTATTGAGTTGAGTCAACAGTTGTCATCACAGCACTCGGGGCATTCCCATGCATGCCCCATCCTTATCTTTAGCAGCCAGCGCAGAGTTCCAATACTGATGGTACCAGTGACGATCTGGTTATACACCAGATCCTCTGGTTACACCCAGGTGCCTCATTCTCTCCAGGCCATAATAATCTTCCATCTCTACTGATTCCGTTGCTTGTTCCCAAATTGCCTTAACCACATCTGCCTTGTCATGTATCAATTCACCACCAAGGTTACAGATCCAGCCAATCTGTATGCCTGCTCATTACCCACCACGCCAGCATTGCCTGGAGAAAAGATCCAAAGTATGCTCACTACCTGTGGGACGTGAACTGTCGTAAATCAACTGTTGGACTTCGACCCCAGTAGCACCTGCTTGTCACTCTCCGCACACCCGGCCCAGTTGCACTATTAAAGAACGCTTTCAAGTCCTTTGAGGCCACCCAACATTTTTAGGGAGAACAAGCCCCCCCCCCCCCCCCACACCTCCTTTCACTCCCCCTCCCCCTTTTTTCACCATGTATAAACGTTTCCTGTTTTCGTTTTAATCGTTTGTTTGTATATTAACTATTTTTTCCAAACATATGTTTTGGCTATTTAGCACATTATTATTATTATCATCATTAATATGCAATTAGCCAGAAAGTATGCGCTTAAGCCCCTCATTAATCTGCTATGGTCAGGAGTCTCAAAGGTAACGACTAACGGCTATTCAACTCAGTTTATTCAGGGGCCTACATCTTGAAAATGGGAATCATCGCGGGCCAGAGGCCCAACCCCCATCATAGAAAGATTATTATTGTGATACAATTTGTATGATACGTTGGCCACTTGCTAGGCCTTCGCGTGCCAGATTTGTCTAGTCGACCGCCAGTTGAATAGCCCTGGCTTAAGCCTTGTTTCAATGTGCAATAATAATATTCTTCAGCATTTCGAGACCTTGAGGTTTAATGCTGCAGATATAATCTGCGTCTATTCATCCATGTTATGATTCCCCTTTTTTTTTCAGTTGGTGACTCCAAGTGTTAGCAGGTCTGTCTGTAAATTATCTCTCCACCGTCTTCTTTGTCTGCCTCGTGGCCTGCCACCATTCAACGTGTGTACACAGCTTTTATCTCTCGGCGATTAGATATTCTTCCAATATGCACCAGTCATTTCAGTCTATTGGCTCGCTTGATGCCATTATACATGGTTTGGTTTGGTTTATACATTGGATCAACATCACCACACAAGGGCAGTAACCCATAAGTGCTTCGTACTTCTTACCAAGCCTGGGTCCGAAGAATCTCAGCGCAGGGTACAAACTCCGTGGCACCGGCGAGGATCCTGAAATACTTTGGGTAGATTTTTTTACTCTAGATTTTGTTTGGGTCGTTTGGAAACTCTTTTCGATTTCAAACTGCCAAAGGATGTTTTAAGTGGGCAACAATACACACGGGTGTCCTGTCTTCCTAACCAGAGACCAGTGGAAATTACTAGAAGTCAATGTGAAAAAACCCCTTTATAGCCTTCACCGGGTCCTCCAGCACTCGAGGCGGACGCCATGCTTTGAAACAACTCAGCCTCCTGCCATTGTTCAAAGATAATTTAAACAGCTTATGAAATTCGTTGCTGCTTCTAACTCTCTATTTCCCGCTGTTTGCTTCTTTGATAGGTCCGAAGATTTATCGTAAAACTGTTTTCAACAATAATAATTATTGGTATTATTATTACTATTATTATTATTCATGGGTCTGTACAATTTAAAAAGACTAAGCATTATTACAGGTTTTCGAAAACTGAGTCTTACGATGAATTTTTGGACCCATCAAAGATGGAGAGTGAGAAGCAACAACGAAATTCATTATGTGTTTAAATCACTACTTCTTCTTCTTCTTCTTCGCGTTCACCAGCTGTAAACTCTGGCGGAAGGTTCTGGTTGCTCATCCACTACTGAACTGCAGTCCTGCTCCAGAAGCTGAGTGTTGCGTGTGCATCAGTTTTACAGATCTCATTCTCTTGAATACACACTGTTGGTTTCTTGCCTCTCCGGCAGATGCACTCCGACTTCAAAGGAAGCTCCCCAATTAGTCGACTCTTACGACATGCTTTTGGGGAGGCAGTGGGTCTATTCTTGTTTTCCCCACAATGGGGCCCCGGAACCCACACGGGGGACTAAATCACTACTGATCACAGGCATCATGAGAGCGAATAGACTGAACTGGCTGGGGCATACTGAGAGAATGTCAGATGACAGAGAAGTGAAAACTGTATACACCAGGGAGTTGTATGGTTGTAGACCAGGAGGTAGTCCAAGAAGACTATGGAGAGATAATGTCTAGACAGACCAGCAAACTTGGTGTCACTAATTGGAAAGAAAAGGTCAACCAGATAAATGAATGTAGGCGCGTGATGTCTGCAGCAATTAACCTCAAGGGCTCGGAATGCTGAAGAAGAAGAAGATATTATTAGCAGTGTTGTTTTTATTAAGCAGTTAAACAAGTCTTGAGCTCTTAGACAATTAAGGATGTTGAGTTCCCACACCTAGACGTTTCGCTGTTTCGGCGCGCCTGCTGATAGTGTAAGTCTAACAGCCAGGCAGATAGTGATGATGATGATGGTGGTGAAATCTTGAATAGTGTGCTTCCGTACATAGGTTTTGTTGTTTGCGATTATTTCCGGTTTTGCAGGAACATCATGGCTGCACCCATGATAATCTTAAAGTTATAAAAATAACGGTGAGTATCTTAGAAACAATGCGTATTGTACACATTTAAAAAAAAATTTGAATTACTAGCAGAAAGCTCATAGTTATGTGTATACATAATAATGATAAATATAGTTATACAAATTATTATAGGAAATAGGGCGGGCATCAGTGCTGGGGTTTTGATTCAGATGATTGTGATTGATTGTCTCAATAAATATCAAAACAGCCGCTAGTCAACTCACTGAACACACTCCTCAAGATTTTAATTATTGTAAATTATATCCAATTAAATGTGTTATTATATTTATATATGATATATTTATTGCATTTTTCTTTCATTTATTATGTCGCCAGTCTACCTAATAATAGCAGAAAACTCGCGCCGAAAACTCATAGTTTAATTACTTGGCTCTACTGTCAAATCCGGACGAAGAATAAACAGCCTTGGACGACTTAGTCAGAGTTCTCTCCCGTGGCCGCACTCCAAACAGTGATCGGAAAAGCCACAACGAAACAAAGAAGACAGTCACGTCGACATCAGGGCTGCCAATGCTTGGTTGTTTCCCCCAGATCTGGGTTTTTTTTCGACGCTGCAGGACAATTCTGGGTGTTTTTGTGGTTGGGTGTGTTTTGTTTGTTGGTGTTTGCCGAAGTGTATGCTTTATTGATCGATAAATTTGCGTGGTTAGGGGGTAGGGGTTAGGGAGTAGGATTAGGGTTAGCGGTAGGGTTAGGTTTAGCGTTAGATTTGACAATTTTGACGCCGGAGTTCCCTATAATCGCGCACAGTCCCATACACACACACACACAAACAATCGAGGGCCTCTGGATGCTGGTCAAACGCACAATTGGCCAACGATTGGGGGCACCAGCCGCACGCTATTGGCGTCATATTTGGCAGAGTTTCCGTGGCGCCACTCCCACAAACATCATATTGTCGGCCAGTATTTCGAAATCCTACGTCAAAATTTTCACATCTAACCCTAACCCTACCCCTAACCCCTAACCCTACCCCTAACTCTAATCCAACCAACAACCGCATGATGATGACTACACAACCATTCACAATGCCTCACGCAACCGTCCGCAACCCTGCACGCAACCGCAGGATGATAGCTAAGTGTGTCGTTTGTTTTCCGATCACTGATTGGAGTGCGGCCAAGGGAGAGAACTCTGACTAAGTCGTCCACGGCTGTTTATTCTTCGTCCGGATTTGCCAGTAGAGCCAATTACTTACTTACATTCATTTAGTGTTTAGTATTTATTAGATAGATTGGCTCTCCTCCGAATAACGGTCCCAAATGATCTACTATGCAGAAAGTGAACCCAAAAGGAGCCTCATTACGTCCTACCCTACAAACATTTAAAAGGTGTAGCTCGGAAAAAATAAGGAACGAAAAGTGTAAGGAAAAGGGCAAAGTCTACTACTTACCCAAAATTAAATCCTTTATATGTGAAAATTGTGGCACAGAAGTTGCAAATAGTGCGCGAATATCTGTTCTTTCTCACTGTCCGCCATTGCAACTCAGCACGGCTTGTCCGCAATTCTCGTTCCGGGTGAGACATGATCAGTAATACGCGGTTTAATGTACGCGCATGTCGCCTCGGGACAACTTCAAACCAGCAGCCGCCACGATGACGCTCCACTATCCCGACACCTCTTGACCGTGGCAAATGCGACCACGCTGCTACTTCCGACAGAAGAAGTAGCTCCTGTAAATTGTAGACTTTTTTTCCGGCGACTATAGTGCCACCTCCGAGGCTAAACTAGATGGCTAGGACTCACTAGCAAATACATTAAAGGAAGCTGCAGGAGCTGCGGTAGCTGCTGCTCGTAAGTTCTAACCATCTAGTTTAGCCCCTTCCACGCCGTGCATAGGATAGCGCTATCATGAGTATTCTTGCGTGTCGCTAATTTGTCGTCCGTAGTTAATCCTAGTTTTGCCACCATTTAATCGTCGTAAAAACATCCGTTGAGCTTCGCGAAAATGTTGTGCGCAATTAATTCTACTTTTGACGGGGTTGATTCGTCGCAAAAAATATACAAATTCTAGATATCAGTGAGGCTCTGTTAGGGTTTACTTTCGGCTCAGTCCTAGGAAAAATAGGCGAACTTCTGGCGACGAACGAATCGCAGCAAAACTAGGATTACCTGGCAATTTCAAGAGATGCAACACTGCAGACGATAATAGCGGCCTTTGAAACTTTCGAGTGTTTCTACAGACGATAATAGCGACCATTGACAATTTTGAGAAAACGCAACATTACTGACGATAACAGCGACATGGCGGGGAGACCACGTGCGCCGACGCAGATTAGCGTTGTTGTTGTTCTCAAACTTTATGGGGGGGAGGGGGGGGGTGGGGGCTAAACTAGGTGCCTGGGACTCATGAGCAAATTAATTGGAGGAAGTTGCAGGAGATGTGGTAGCTGCTGCTTATGAGTCCCAACCATCTAGTGTAGCCTCATCCGAGCTATGCGTAGCGGCGTGGGGGATACAGTCGGCGGTGAGGCATAGTCACATAAACAGGTCCGCAAGTAACATATCGCTAAAACCCTGTTAGAGCATTTGTTTCATTATACAGAGCCGATCCTAGTTTTACCGCGATTCGTTTGTCGCCTGAAGTCTGCATATTTTTAATAGGGCTGAGCCCCGTAAGGATATATGTTGCCGCCATAATGCGGGGGTAGAAGTTTGGAGGAGAGCCCAAGATTTTAATTTGGTATTTAGTATTTGCTAAGAGCTAATGCAGGAGTATTAATAGTATTATCTATTATTTATTATCCTAAGTAGTTTTAGTGAAATTTTATATATTAAGTAAAGATATATCTTTTTTAAATCATAACAGCTGGACATAGGTTAAAAAACAGAGTCCAATGATACCTCAGTGAAGTCTGTATGTCAGTTCTAAGCGGTGATATTCGTATTTCAGTGACAGAAAATACCCTGAAAAATTGTAATGGAAAATGCCATAAACAAGATGGTGGCATGTTCCCTAGTGAAAATTGGACCTAAAGTGATAAAACGTAGATGTTTTATGTGTTATGTCTTGTTTTTCTTTGAACCCCTTAGCAACTATACTATTTATCAGGGCCACATGCTCTAACTAAAAATGTTGCCTTTTTAAAGACATACTAGTATCACTGGTGAGATCACTTGAAGGTCTTATTCTTTGCAGATTTCAAACTTTGTGTGCGAAATACTCAAATACTCAGTGTAACAGCAGAGAGACTAAATCTAAATCTATATGTGATAAAGCGTGATATATTATCTGTACATTCAAGTCTTCATACCTTTAAAAAAAAACACTCTTTCGCTGAATGAATTTTGTTTTAGCTAGACAGCAATAACAGTAAAGTCAAGTAAAACTAAAGTGTGACTACAAAAATAATAAGACGGCCCCATGTATTGCATAAGACAACCAAACATCCCCTTTTTTTAAGCCCAAAATTAAATAGTAAATTTTTTAAACACAAATAGAACAACTTTGATATATTATGAAATTTAAAACACTAATGTATTTCGTACCGTCTATTTACACACAAAACAGCCAGGGCCTTAAAGTTTAGTGAAGATTGTTTCACAGTGCAATCCTAGACTTTTACCTTGGTGACATTCCAGCGATGCGAGTTGTGGGAAAAGATCATTTGTGTGGCTTTTTTAGTTTGACAGTTCAGTCGTACTGTAACAGAAGTTCTTGGTGCAAAGTGGCAAACAGCCAATGAATTTGCAGAATTTTATTTAAGTTGGGCAGAGCTCTCATCCAGGAAAACAATGTATATTGGCGTCAGAAGATTTTTCAGTTGCCTTTTTTGCATCAGTGCACTGCAACCACATGATGGTAATGTAAAACAAGATGACAGTTTAAAAAAAAAAAATATAGTAGTAATTTGTTCTCTATTCAATTTGGTGCAAAAATGCAAAATATTATAAGTCGATGTTATATAGTTGCACAGCTGTGGTATTTTTGTTAAGTCTATATTGCTGTAACAAAAACAAAACAAAAACCAAGAAATTCGCCTATCTTTTTTTTACACCAATCTACAGCCACATTATGATGATGTACAACAAGATTACAAAATTTTTTGTTTTTGTAGATTGTTTTCCATTCAATTTTACGCAAAAATAAAAAATGTGAGTTTATATTAACTGGTTGTTAAGCTACGGCATTTTTGTTAATCTATATTGCCTGTCAGAAAAAAAGATTGTCGGTTGCATTTTTTTGTTCACCAATGATAGTGTCAAACAAGATTATGCAGTTTTTATTCTGTAAATTATTTCTACATTTTTTTTTCTTGCAAAAATACAAAATATGAGATTATGTGAATTAGTTGTGAAGCTGTGGCATTTTTAGTAGACACTAAAATATGTGGTGTCTGGGAAAGTGCAAGGGTTAACGGGCTTGGTAGTCAGTAGGTTAAAAACAAGAATAGACTCACTGCCTGCGCAAAAGCATGTTGTAATAGTCGACTAAATGGTAGCAGTCTTTGAAGTTGGAGTACATCTGCCTGAGAGGAAAGGCACCAACAGTCTGCATGCAAATGAGTGAGACCTGTGAAAATGTGCACGCAGCACTCAGTTTCTGAAACAGGACTAGAGTCTAGAAATGGACGAACAACCAGAACTTTCCGCTAGAGTTTACAGCCGGTGAACGCGAAGAAGAAGAAGTGGGTTTAACAAGCATGTTGAGTTAGGTGACAAATTCAGGATATGTCAGCATCAGAAGCTTTGGGCTGAAAGGCAGATATCACACACAGCCTTGGTGGGTGGGCAGTGGGTCTATTGCCAAAAATGGGGCCTCAGATCCCACACAGGAAGAATGTATCTAGTAATGTTTAGTTCACATTTTAGTTTTTACTTTCTGTATAATATATACGTACCTGGGAACTGCGGTAGTGTAGTGGCTGGAAACTTGCCTGCTGGTCAGGTCTTGGGTTCAAATCCACATTGAGGCGAAATTGTTTCAAATTTGACCTTGGCTCTCATGTCGACCCAGCCTAAGAATGAGGATTGTACTAGGTAATGTCCTGGGAAGTAAAGATGGCTTGCATGATGTTGACCACATAACAGCCTAGAGCTGATTGGTGTATACAGATTTAAGTCTGGCATTCTTTGTCAATCATGAAATATGATTCAAATATCTAAGTTCTAAATTTGCTTTGAACAGGAAAGGTAGCTGTTGTGTTGTGGATCATCTTGTAGTTGCCCCTAAAGTCTGAAACACAACTCATCTTTAGAAATGAGCGGACAGTTCAAAGCTTTTGTGTCTGAGGAACAGGTGCAAGAAGAGCGGCAGAAGAGGCAAGAAGAATGGGATAGAGTAAGAAAACCAGATGACCCGATAGGTATGATGTTTTTGGAGTGTAACTGTCTAAACAAAATCAAGTTTGTTGCATTTTTCTTATGTCCCTGTTACAAAACTTAAATTATTTTTTCGTGAGATTCCCAGTTTTCTTGGTGGGGGAGGGGGATAGACATACTGTTCCGCAACAAGCCTATCATAAAATTAATTTAAAATTTGTTGAAGTCAGATGTTTTGGGTCGAAAGGCAAGCATTCAGTCTCATTGGGTACTTTTAATTCATCCCAAAGGAAATCCAAGAGTTCCCGAGAAAGTCCAGAATGCTAGATGTGGGTTGGGGTTATGTTAGGATTGCCTCAGGGACGCAGACTAACTTTAATCTCAACCCATAACTTACGCCTAATTTATTGGACTTTTCCAGGAACTCCTGAATTTCATTTGTTTGGGGTGAACTAGAAACAAAGTACCCTTTATTGTAAATTACAGAACAGCATCCAACCTCCATTTTAAGGCCAAATGCAGAAGCAGGTGTTTCTTGAGTTAAAACCAATTAGGAAACCCACACTGTTGTCAAATTATGGTATTATTTAAAAGTTGTAATTGAGTTAGTTGCGTAGAAAAGAAATCAAACTTTCAGAATCACAACAGGGTCAAAGGGTTAATGTCACAACTTTTGTTGGTTAAAATTTATATTCTATCATTACAAAACGTCACAGTTTAGCTGACAAATCACAGTTCTTAAATTGGTCAAATGTTTTTTCTTTCTGTATTTGATAGCTAAATAGTGACCTTGTCCAATGATAGAATATCAATTTTAACCATGAAATGATGTGACTTTAACCCATTGAACCTGTCACACATAAAAAGAGGAGAAATACTAAAATAAAATAAGTTTAAAATACAAGTTAAATGATTAGATTCAGTTAGAAATATGACCTATTTTTCACAGACTGGCCCTTTTAGGAAACAGAACTAGTGTGAACCTAGTATTGTATCGACGGTGAAAGAGCCCAGATCCAGGCAAAGCTTTTAAAGTTCTTGTCGCTTTCTTATCATTTCAGTTTATTCTGTAACTACTTTTTTTCTTTTATCTTATAAACTGAAGACTGTTCTGTAACCCTATTTCGGAGAGAGAGAAAGAAAGAGGAGAAAAAAATGAATAGACTTACTCCACACTAATAAGCTTGTTGTAAAAGTGACTAGAATTTTGCTAACATTGGATGTCTTGGGTCAAAAGACGTAGATACTACCTGCCGACAACCCTTCTAAGAGCAAAATCAGAAAAAGAATTATAAGTTCATTTTTTTCTGAAGCTCTGAGATCTCGTTTTCATTTCTTCTTTGCATTCACCAGCTGTAAATTCTAGCAGAAAGTTCTGGTTGTCGTTCACCTCTGGACTTTAGTCTTGTTCCAGACAGTGATTGCTGCATGCATATCTGTTTTACAGATCTGGCTTAGTTGTTTACAGACTGTTGGTTTTTTACCTCTCAGACAACCTCTCAACTTCAAAGGAAGCCCCCAGTTAGTCGACTCCGACGACATGCTTGTTGTAGACGTAGGGGGTCTATTCTTGTTTTTCCCACACAAGGGCCCCACCCACACAGGGGGCCCAGAAACCCACACAGGGGGCCCAGAAACCCACACAGCGAAGTTTCTGTTTTACATTTCAATAATTGTTTCTTCGTTTACTAAAATCAATTAGAATGCCCAGAAGCAGAGACCAGATCTCTGTTTGAACAGCTGCAGGCTAACAAGGAGTATCAAGAAAGAGAGCTCGAGGAAGAAACCAAACTCCGTAAGTTATGTTTGTAATTCTTACATCCACAGTAAAGGTCCCATTTCCACACCTTGAAGTGTAATCATGGAAATGAGGTGTCTGAGAAAGACTGTAGGAGTGACCAGAAGAGATAAAAATCAGGAATTAGGTCATACAAGATAAAGTCGGCACAGAACCAATTTTAAATTAAATACAAAGACAGCAATTTAAATGGTTTGCCCACTTGGAGAGAATGCCTTCTGATGCTATACCATACAAGGCAAGGCAAGATGTGAGGGAGCAAGAGGTAGACCAAGAACAAGATAGGAAGATAACATCAGAGAAACTCTACAGCACCATGATGTGTCTATGGTCGAAGCAGCCAGAAGAGCATGAAGCAGGACTTTATACCTCCCTTATCATCCGAAGGGGTAAAAGAGGACGTAAAGAAGAAGAAGAGATGTTTTGGGCATGATGAGGTCTCCATTGTTTTGTACTCCAAGAAAGTGGAGTAGGAAGTTTCAAAACGGCTGCAGCAACTCTGGGGGTCACTACTCTGTGTGCCTGACTGGGTTGTAAACAGTCTATCAAAAAAGTAACAGTGTTTTGAAACCTCCTGCTTCACTCATACACTTGCTGGACTGATAAGCATGCATCACCACACTGGACTTTGATTTGCCGATAAGCTTCTGTATGCAACATTGGCAGCTGTACTAGAGAGATCAAGACAAGGATTGATGTGGCAACAGCCACGATGTCCCAGCTGAATACGATGTGGAAGAGCAAAATCAGCATCCCAGTTAATGTCAATATATACAGATCACTGGTTATGGTCTATTTTCTTTTACGGATGTGAGAGTTGGACTCTCACTGGGGAAATGGAAAAGAGGATTCAAGTGTTTGAATGTGAATGTTACAGACGCGTTTTTACAAATTAATTATTTAGAACACAAAATTAACAAATATGTCGCAGACAAAATATATAAATTTGCAGGACATCAGGAGCCTTTCTTGGTGAAAAGTTGCAAGCTAGCTTGGTTTGGCCATGTGGTGAGACTTGAGTCAATTGCAAAGACTGTACTACAAAAAACAGTGGGGGGAGGGTAGTTGAGGAATATGAGGGCAAAGAAGAACTTGGAATAACAACATCAAGAAGTGGACAGGACTAAGTTATCATACATTTATTCATCAAGCGGAAGACAGAGAAAGATGGCGGGTTTTGAGTTCTAGTGCTCCCACCGATTCACCTGCTCGACCCTAACGGGTCAAGTTCTATGTTATACTATTATGTTCTATAGGTTACATCCTTTCAGTGATTTAAAAAAGAATGAATAACAGCGCTTTTCCTGCTTGGTGCATGTCAAAAGTGGGGCGGCCATCTTTAAACTTTCGTTATGACATCATCACATTTGTCTGCAACGTGACGTCATGTGCTTATCACCCTTGATGTCTGTAACAATAATATTGACAGGTTACAAGACAGCAGCAAGGTTACTATAATTTATTTCGCACCTTTAAGGTTTTGATTTGTAGCAAATTGAATAGCTTTAATACTGTCTGGAGATAAGTCTCTCTGGCCAGTTATTTTTTTTTTATTTTCAACTGCCGAGTATGTTTTAACATTTGCAGTACTCTCATCTGAGAAAGCTAGATATATGATCCACTACTCAGGGAGGAACCAGACTCTTTAAAAAAAAAAAATAGGATGCCAGGTCAACACAGCCTTAAAGGGGTAGCAGGTAAAGTCCCAGGAAGTAAAAGCGGCCAGCGTTATATTATCCATATCATCCAAGGAGTGCCGATTGATCTACAGAATAAAGCTCTAGCCCTATCTCAGGGCTGTTCAGCTAAGTTTACTCATGGGCCAAAATTGTGAAAAAGAGGATTATCAAAGACCTGAGGTCTGAGCCCCAGCATAGAAAAGTTATTATTACAGTTCCATTGGCAGAGGTCCGCGAGCCAATTGTTAGGCTTCCACGGGCCAGATTTGGCCTGTGAGCTGACAGTTGCCTGAAGGTGTAGAAAAAGGTCCTTTACTTTACTTACTCCGTGTTCGAAAGGAGTATGCCATAGTGTTTCTGATTGTGTACAAGTCAGTACCACTATCATGCAGTTTGACCATAGTTGCTGATGCTATGATGGAGTGGTCAAGCCACTTGCTTCACGCTCCAAAGGGCGTGGTTTTTTTTTTTTTCAGTTGCATTTTTCAGGTCACATGCAGTTTTTACAGAGATCCCTAAGGATCGTTGCAAGAGCTTTGGGGTTTATGCTTTATGTGACACTCTTGACACGTTGCTTGCTTTTCTGCAGAAAGAGCCTGAGCCATGTTGAATGACACAAATCCTGTGCCTACTTCAACATTAAATGAATTGTTCATAAAATCATTAGTTATTAGCTGTTTTTTACAGTAAGCAAATTGTCACTGAGTAAAGTGATCATGACTGTTTGTGTTCTTACAGTAGTAAAGTGATCATGGCTGTTTGTGTTCTTACAGTAGTAAAGTGATCATGACTGTTTGTGTTCTTACAGTAGTAAAGTGATCATGACTGTTTGTGTTCTTACAGTAGTAAAGTGATCATGGCTGTTTGTGTTCTTACAGTAGTAAAGTGATCATGACTGTTTGTGTTCTTACAGTAGTAAAGTGATCATGACTGTTTGTGTTCTTACAGTAGTAAAGTGATCATGGCTGTTTGTTCTTACAGTAGTAAAGTGATCATGGCTGTTTGTTCTTACAGTAGTAAAGTGATCATGACTGTTTGTGTTCTCACAATAGTAAAGTGATCATGACTGTTTGTGCTCTTACAGTAGTAAAGTGATCATGACTGTTTGTGTTCTTACAGTAGTAAAGTGATCATGACTGCTTGTGTTCTTACAATTGTAAAGTTATCATGACTGCTTGTCTTCTTACAAAAGTAAAGTGATCATGACTGTTTGTGTTCTCACAATAGTAAAGTGATCATGACTGTTTGTGTTCTTACAGTAGTAAAGTGATCATGACTGTTTGTGTTCTTACAGTAGTAAAGTGATCATGACTGTTTGTGTTCTTACAGTAGTAAAGTGATCATGACTGCTTGTGTTCTTACAGGGAGCAGTGTAAAAGGTCTTGATGAGGACGAAGTCAAGTTCCTTGATTTTGTGTCTCAGCGACAGATACAGATTGAGAAGGATCGTAACAGGGAGGAAAAAGCAATGCTGGAAGAGTTGAAAATATCCTTGTTTAGACAGTCAATTATTATCACAACTTTTTTTTGTGTGAAATTGTTTTAGTTAAATACTGACATTTCATTTCAAACTAATCTTCAGCTTCTCAGAGCACTAGTTATTAGTACGTTTACAAATGGCTGTGAAAGGTGGATCTTAACAGCTAAACTCAAAAAGAAGGTACAAGTATTGGAAGTGAGATCGTTCAAATAAATTCCTGGCATTTCACGCAGAGACCACATCACGAATGGCCAGGCTCACCATATAATTACCCAAGACCTTGGCATATATGGATCTTTTTTAAACTACAGTGGAAAAGAAAATAAGAGAAAAATCAATACTACAGACATGTAATAAGATTCAACAGCTTCTCAAAAACAATTAATACTATGGGGCTGATTAGAGGAGAAGAGGCAAACCAGGGTTATGGCCCTTTTTTTTTTAAGCGTTAACTGGGTAAAAGGGTAATGATAGATCTTACACTAAATCTAAATAAAACTATTAGTCGTCTCCACAATGAAAGCTGACTACAGTGACCTGGTTGCTGTCTTTTGGTATATACATGAGTAGGCCCAGTCTCTTCTACTATGTGGTTTTTGTACTACTGTCCAAAAACTATGAGATTGCTTTGTTTTTAAAACTGTCTACTGCCGAAACCCCCAGTATTCGAGGATCATTTCATTGTTGAAGCCATTTACTAACTCATTAACCCGTTAATTTGTGCATTTTTCAGGGCTCTAAGCCACAAGCTGCACATCTGTTGGTCTTGTTAGTGTTTATTGAAAATATTAATGATGTTAATAATAATAAAAGTCTCGAAAGAGACTATTTACATTTCAGTTGGATTTATTCAGTTTTCGGGCTTCATTTTATGCTGATGTAACTCTGCAGTAACGCACCGGAGGAGATACAGCGAAATATGTCTGGTAATCAATTGTGCCGTGTATTGTTGGTGTCCTCATTATTTAAATATTAAGGATAGACTGGATAACCTCGGGTCTTTCGACTGCTCACAAACGTGTAATGATATTTTTGATAAAATGATGATAGTTCTTAATTCTTAACCGGCCCACAATGCATCAGTGCTGAAAGTGCAGGACAAAGCCAAGGAGAAGTTAACGTCTGCAGATGGAGCAGCAGCACTACCAGCCCAGGCTGGATCTGCCACAACCAGGAGTTCACAGAAACAGTTACTGTCAGGGGCCATCAAGAGAAGGAGGTAATTGTTTCGCTATAACAGTTGTTTTTTTTCCTCATATCCAGGAATACAGCCTTGAATATTGGGACCATTGACTTAAAAAAAAACAAACTTTTTGAATGTGAATCAACAGAAACAAATACTAGTAACACACACGAGTGCAGTTTTTACTGAGATCACTAGTGATTGTTGCTGGAGCTATAGAGTTTGTGTCTTATATAGCACTTTTTGTAGAATAGCTAGTCCTTCTGCAAACTGTAGGAAGGGAGCCGTATGAGAAAACCTGATGCAGGAAAGTCGATCTTCCTGGCTTTAAGTTTAGTAATCCAATACATTCACTCTCAGCATCAGTTGATGTGATGTCATAATTCTTCTTCTTTCTTCTTAACATTCACCAGCTGTACACTCTGGTGGAAAATTCTGGTTGTTGGTCCATTTCTGGGTTTTGACCTTGTTCAAGAACTTGAATTTTGAATGCAGGTTCATTTTACAGACCTGGCTTATTTGTATGCAGACTGTTGGTTTCTCACGTCTCAGTACAACTGCACTAGCCATCAAGCCTTAACTCTTTCACCCCAAAAATGCTTTAAAAATGGGTCATAAATCAGTGGTAAAAAAAAAACACAAATTTAAGAAAATAGCTATTTTTCCAGAGGTATAAAAAAATTGTAATAAAGAAGACACAAACAATAGATTACACAGTCTATTGCCCGGCATATTTTGCTGCATCTCGTCAGGTGCATACTACAGTAATAATTACATAAATGAAGCAAATAAGGGAATCCTTTATAACTGAAGTACAAATTTAGTAACAGTCCAACGTAGTTTGACTTTGTACTTAGTTATAAAGGATTAACTTGTTTGCTTCATTTATGTAATTATTACTGTAGTATGCACCTGATACCGTGAAAATGTCAGGCAATAAATTGTGCAGTCTATTGTTGGTCAAATTTAACAAAATTATTTATCTACGTTTAGAAAGAAAAATATTTTGAAATTTATAAAGGTATATAAAGAGGGTTGTCAGTAAACAAGACCAGAGTGAAGCATTGATTTTAATGCATTTGCTGGGATTTAAAACACATATGTAATGGATGACTGCTTCACTGAGGCTTAAAAAGGAGATTTTCAGTCAACCAAGCTTTAAAAAAAGCTAGTGGATTAACCAGGAAAAACCTCTAAATGCTATATTTACTTGATATACTCTCATCAAGCCTCCTGAACACTACTCATAGAACCAGTGGCATTTAACAACACTGTTTGAGGAGAACAAGCTACTGCAGAAATGGCAGTGTACTGGCATTTACAGGGCCATGTCACAACCGGAAGGGACTATATTTAGCCTTCTCAGGGTGATAGGGTTAAATCCTCAGGCTCATGAACCCCCTGTCCTACACATGCACACACACACACACTCACAAACTACCATTACTGCTTGTGTTTACCACTTCCTTGGTGTAGGGGTCTTTGAGCGTCAGGACTTAGCGCCGCATAGATATTGCTGTCGCCACGGACTGCAGGTTTGCATATTATTTTTGCCACCAACATTAAATCCCCAGCCGTACCAAGGATTTGAACCAGGGTCTTCCGCTTGAGAAGCCCAGCTTCCTAACTGTTTTGCCAGCAGCTCCTCTGTCCTACACAACCCCTATGAAAAGTAATAAAGACAGTTACATAGAAATTGGCTAGAATTAGGCCTGGGGTTGGCAACCTTTCCTTGGCAGATTACAGGTGTTGGTTGTCAAGGTTCTCCAACGCACTACCTCACCAGGTGTAATAAACTTTCAAGATAGTCTGACGCTGTGTTGCTCATGTCACCCCTTAGAGATCTACATGCTCTCCTATCCTCGTTACGTTTGTGTAGTTCACTTATGTTTGACAAAGGCTGTCTGGCCAAAACATTAGGTTGTGTTGTTTTGATCACGTTTTTCTGCTTCCCCATTTTGTTGAGCTTTTTAGTCAAATTTCTCTGGAATTCCTTGTATAAGCTTGACTGCAGTCGACCCCATATTTTAACCATAGTAGTTAGTTTTTTTGCTTGTTTAGACAGTAGAGAGTTTGCTTTATTGAGGTTGTTTCAGGTTTTTTTTTACTTATGTCTTTACAGCTCTGATAATAAATGCGAGACTGAAGAGAAGTGCATGCGAATTGAAGGAGAAGGCAAGTTATAAACCACTTAATTTTAGTTGTCTCTGTTGCTAGATCTCATATAATGTCTCTCTCTGTTAATCTCTCTTGGTTCTCTCTCTCTCCCCTCTCAAACTCCCTCCCCCTTTTTCCTCCGTATACCACCGTTTCTCTGTTGATCTCTCCTTGATATTTCTGTTTCTCTCTTTAGCTCACTTATTTTCGTTTTATGGTTTTTTTTTTTTTGTCACTTAAAATTTGCATATTTTCACTATTAGATACATTTTCCTTATTATTTAAAACTACACACTAAAACATATTCTAGCTTTGACAAAAATAAATATGTTCCCTGTGATATTTTCTGTTCACATATCATTTTACATTATTCTGTTAAGCTGAACTCTTTCAGGACCACATTTTTTCTGGGGTTTGGACTGCATTAATTTTGAGCATAATTTTTTTAACTGCAACATGGCAAATCTTTAAAAAATCAAAACTGGTGAAAATGTATTGCAGAATAAATCTAAAATATTTGTATTCTAGTGAATTTTTCTGCATTTGCCCTTATAAGGTTGGTTAGTATATAATGGAATTCTGTGGACCCCTACAAAACAGCTTGATGATCCGGACTTCGCTGATGATATTGCTCTTCTGTCCCATTCAGGGAATCAGATGCAGGATAAATTAAATATACTTGATGCAAGATCACAGCAGCTTGGTCTGAAAATCCACAAAGGAAAGACAAAGATAATGAGAATAAATCAGGCAAATAGTAGCGTGGTTTCTCTTAATAGCACCCCACTCCAAGACCGGGAGTCGTACACATATTTAGGCAGTAATGTAGATAAAGATGGAGGAACTGATAGAGATATTAAAATGAGAATACAAAAGGCAAGAGGGGCTTTCATAGCACTAGGGAATTTGTGGAGGTCAAAAGAAATTAAAAGAAATACTAAACTAAAAATGTTTAATTCTAAGGTCAAATCAGTACTTTTGTATGGGGCGGAAACATGGAGAACAACCAAGGCAGTTACTAATAAATTACAGGCATTCATTAACTGGTCCTGCCCAGAATAGAGGGAATAAAATGGTATGATAGAATAACTAATGTAGAACTTTGGGAGAGAACTAAACAGGCTCCAGTGCACCAAGAGGTGAGGAAAAGACGCTGGTGTTGGATAGGACACACACTGAGAATACAGGAGAACAGCATAACTAGAATGTCTTTGCATTGGAACCCACAGGAGTATAGGAATAAAGAAAGGCCAAAAAAACACATGGAGAAGAGAGCTGGAGAATGAAGTTAGAAAAATGGGAAGGACATAGCTCCATGCAATGGCGAAGGATAGAACGAGTTGGCGTGAGTTGGTTTAGGGCCTATGCTCCATTGGGGGATAGAAAGGCAGAAGAAGAAAAAGTATATTATGTTGTGGTTTACAGTTAGGCTACAATACTTGCACGTTTCGACACGACACATTCTTTTTATAAGACCCTTAATTGGTTGCATGTTACCACATGCTAGTTAATGATAATGGGTAACTTATTCCCAGCCAGCTTTCCTGTCATGTGAAGTTCTAAGCCTTGGGTGCTCTTGATAATCTTTGTCCGTCATCATGCTGGTCTGTCCCTGCCTCTTTGGGGGGAAAAGGGTGAAGGGTAGGGGGAACTATCCCCATAATGTTGTCATAGAAGTAAAGACAGTTGATTTGTTTCTTTAATATTAATCTTTACATCTTTTCCGTCAGCATCACAAGACGAACCTCCAGATGCCAAACTGATGGCTGGGATCCCCAGAAACACACGGACCCCAATGGTGGTAGCAGGGATACTTCCAGGCATTGCTGACTATGCAGACAGTGACAGCAGCACAGAAAATGAAAGCAATTCTAGTGACTCCGAAGAGGACCACATGATCATGCCAAGTGTCTGCACACAAAGGCTGATTCAGGACATGATGAAGAAGTTGAAGGAAGAAGGATGTGGATAGTTTTTTAACGGAAAAAGGGGGGGGGGGATTTTGAAATATTTACATGAAATTTGGGAGATGGTGTCCGTCTTGTTTGAAATCATCTTGGGAAAATGTAGTTTGTTTAAGTTAGCAGCTTACAATGGTTTATAGTCAGCGATCAATATGTTTTGTTTGAAAGGATTTGAGAGAGAAACATCAGATTCTGATTTAATAAACACAAATTCCAAACTTGATCCTTTTTCAGCCGCCGGAAGGCCTACTATATGAAGAAAGATTCCTTGGTTGTCTTATTTTATGTCCTTTTATTTGTTGCGTGAAGTCACACCTTATATTCCTTTTTTTTTTTTCAAAGTCTTAAGTCTGGTGTGGAATATAGGGTCCTGGGTCTGGTCCGGCTTTATTTAACTCCTATCTCAGTGGGTTTTTGCTGACTGTTACTGGAGCTTGGTTTAACCTGTGGTGGTCGCTGCGCTGGTGCCCTATTGCCAGGCTGGGTTACCACTCTGTGAGGCAGCGGGTAAAAGCCGAACAAATACCACAAACCACTGTCTCCATACACTGTTCCTTTTCAGGACAACCAAGGCCGTCACAATCTGTTGTTGTGATCAGCCCCTTTTTTCCACCCCACAGAAGGTTGAGAAGTAGTGGAATTGCAAAAAAAAAAGACTGATTGCTTGAATGTGCCAAGAGATTTGATAGTGAGGTCGTGAGAGTGATAGATAGCTTGAGTGAGTTGGGTTCCCGACGCTGGTGCTTCTGGAGGGTTGAGGTTCCCTGTTCTAAAATAAGACTGAAAATATGTGAAGCTTTGTTTAAGCACATGTGGTGTTGAGGCAGGGGTGGCATCAGAGAGACTGAAAATATGTGAAGCATTGTTTAAGCACATGTGGTGTTGAGGCAGGGGTGGCATCAGAGAGACTGAAAATATGTGAAGCTTTGTTTAAGCACATGTGGTGTTGAGGCAGGGGTGGCATCAGAGAGACTGAAATCCCCGAGTGTTGGTCCTTTTTCATGCAATGTTTCAGAGAGTCGGGTGTCCTTTGGTGGTTTCCCTTGTCTTTATCTTCCTGAAAATATACTAAGTTAAGAATGTTGGTTAGCTCGGAAAGAAACCTCATTTAATGTGCCATTTTTATGTCCCATAAGGCTCACAGCCTATTCCTCCATTCCAGTCTGTGTCATGAAATCTTTTTGTTATTGTGGATGGAATCCAGTCCAGCATCTTTGTTTTCTCCTCAGCATTCATCATAGGGTTTCTCTTGTGTGTTCTTGCTTCCTCAGTCCATATGTTTCCTATTTCGGTGCCTGTTTTGTAATTACTTGTTGTTGTTGCCTCAGGGTGTGCCCATTATTTTACCACCATCTTTGTCTTATAACTGTTGAGATCAGCTATTTTATTGCTCACCAAATAATAGATCCTCTTTCACATTGTCAAAATCAATGCAAAGCAGTCTGTTGCCAAATTACCTGCATCTGAGTGAAGTTTGGTATTTCTTTTTATATTGGATAGAGGTAGACTTTGTTGCTAATAAACTAGTTTTATAGACAGGTTATCATCACCTGCCCACAACAGCGCATGTCATTGGGTCACGAATTGTTGTTGACTATCTGATTACTTCCCCGACACCTCAGTTGGTCAGATGCAATGGACTTGATGTTTGCGCTTTTATTCAAGCCAGTCCAGTCAGAAAAATGTTGTATCCAAGCTTTTCTTGGTCTGCCTCTTCTCCATTTTCCCTCTACATGAATATTGGGTGTTTCAGTTCTATCTCAGAGACTTTACACTTTTGAACATTGCCTCTGAACCATCTATGAACATCAGAATGTAAAAAAAAATTTATTAAAATCTCATATAATGTGCTGTTTATTTGTTGGGCCAAAACTTATCTCAGTGTGTTCTATCATGCTTTCTCTTTTGTTTTTGTGACAGTACATTTATTACAATCAGTTGTTATGGCCCAAATCTCTTAAAACAACAGTTTTTTAAACAGGTCACTCACCAAAAAATGTGTTTAAAATGTAATACTGTTTTCAGTAGGGTTAAACATGGTAAGATTTTAAAAAAAAATCAAACAAAATCACATATGAGAAAAAAAAAAAAGATTAAACTGCTAAGCAAAATAATAATTTACTATCAATAACTCATTTTAAATATCATAAAGTCCTTTGCCGATCATGTCTCTCCACAATCTGCAATCTTTAACAGCATGTATCAGTTCATGTGCTGACACCCTGCATGCCATGACAAAATGATGTCATTGATTATCTTGCACTGTCTTCCTGTCTCTTTCTTAACACAGATCTTTCCAATGGTCACAAGATGTTCCAGTTTGCTTCTTCTCATAACATAACCCCAAAAAACGACCACTGCCTCTTTCTGATATTTTTGATATGTTGTCATCGGGCCCTCGCCTTTTTTAGAACATATAAATTGCTCTTTTTGGCTGTGCAATAAATTTGGAGGCTTTTTGTGTAAAACCATATCTTTGAGACATGAAGAGATTTTGAATATACACATAGATAACACCATTTGTCACACTTATTGAAAAGCTAATTATAATTGACACTTGTAACAAGTAAAGTAAAGATCCCTTTTCACGCCTTTAGGCGCATCGGGCATATGGCAAAATCACCCATATTTTTACAGACCATTTGGCGCTAGGTGGGTAATGTGGTCAGTATTACGCCGGCCGTCTTTACTTTCCCAGGACATACATCCTGGTACCCATTTTAGGTTGGGTCGACATGCGACGTTCCATACCACGATAAAATCCACTCAGTCAGCAGTGGGTTTTGATAGCTGTACATTGGAATTACGAGTCGGACTCGCAACGCCTAAGCCACGGACGCTGCAATTGACACTTGTAATACTAAATATAATGTCCACAGACAAATCTGGCTGTCAACCAAAAAATAACAATAAGTGATGTAGAAATTGAAAATGTCACAAACTTTGAATATCGAGGCTCTATAGTAAATAGCAATGGAGACTGACAGACATCAAGAGGAGGATGCCGTAGCAATGCAAAGATTAAACAGCATTAATAGTCAATGGTTAAGCACCAACAAGGAGATTTAAATTGTAAGAACATGCATCTTTTCTGTAGCAATGTACGGATGTAAGTCGTGGACCATCTCACAATCCTAATGGAAGTAAATAGGGGCTTTTGAGCTTCAATGCTATAGAAAGATTCTCAGAATATCATGGACAAAAAAAGAGGAGAAATACTGACATTTTTAAAGGTCTGAACATCAAGGAAGATTGGCTAATAAACAGCATCTTGTGTTGGAAGCTGAAATATTTTGGTCATATCAAGTGCCAAGGAAGACTGAAAAAAAAAATTATTGCAGAAGGCATGGTAACAGAAAGGAGGGTCAGGAGCCGGCCAACACGAAGATGGGCACAAGATATAAGTGACTCCTTGAATATGAAAGTACATTAGGCAGGGGAGCTGGCGAGAGACTGAATTTCTTTCAGGCAGACCGTGATAAGGGTCTTCAAAGGACCTTCTACATGTTGATGACTACATATAGTTTACAATAATAATATATTGCAAGATTTAAAAAAAAAAAAAAATTACACAAATATGTACATCCAGTATCTGAAAAGGCAAAACGTTTTTGAGATATAGCTGGGGCAAACTGGGAAAATGAAAGAGAAACTGGTTTGACAAAGAAGTGGAATGGTCATAGGCCATGAGGCAGACCAAGAAGACAATGGTGAGATAACATCCAGGCAGACTTACAAACATTTATGTCACAAACTGGAAAGAGAAGGCCAATGAGAGATAGAAATGGAGGCGAATGATATCTGCAGCAATGAACCTCAATGGCTTGAAATGCTGAAGAAGAAGACGCCACAAATAAGAAGCAGTGAACATATACTTCAATACTGGTCTCTAAATTACAGTTTTTAAACCAAATTATGTATTTTAATTCTGTTTTTTCAAATGTGTGACAGTTGGAAAACTACTAAAAACATTGAATAAAAGTTGAGGGCAATTGAAAACAAATGATTAAGGAAATCGATTAATGTTGAATGGGATAAATTAATCAAGAACTGAAATAACTGAAAATCAAAAATCAATATAACTGCACTTGGGACATTCCCATATGTGCTCTGTCTCCTTCGTCAGTAGCCATAAATAGAGGGTGTGCTAATATTACCAGCTGCAGCCTGATTAAATGTCTCCCCTACCCCCATCCCCTCCCTTTGTTACACATCTTCCAGAAGCTCAGCTCATCTTTTCATGTAAAAAAAATCATTGATTCAAAGCAAACATTCAGCGTGCTCACAGTTAATTAGCAGAAACCTTCCTGAAAATCAAATTGCATGCATTTCACTCGCTAATGATCATCTCCAACATAAGCCTTCCATTAATTTGAACTGAAGAACTGACGACAAATCTTAGAAGAACTGCAGACCTCAAGAACTGAAGCTCTCACTCGAAGAACCGACGACAATCTTAGAAGAACTCAAGAACTGCAGACCTCAAGAACTGAAGCTCTCACTCGAAGAACCGACGACAATCTTAGAAGAACTCAAGAACTGCAGACCTCAAGAACTGAAGTTCTCACTCGAAGAACTGCAAAACTGCAGACCTCAAGAACTGAATCCCTCAAGAGCTGAAGTCCCCAAGCACTGAAGTCCTCACTCGAAGAACTGCAGACCTCAAGAACTGAAATCCTCACTCAAAGAACTGAAGACCCCAAATGGTCTTGGTCAGGTCTCAATATAACTTACCACTGTGTGGGTATTGCGCAGGGGGTTATGCTTTGTTCGTGCTGCATGAAGTTCTAGGGGTTTAACTTCCTCGCGAGCTTTAGGTGTTAGGAGTCACGGCCAGCTCCAGATTTATATATATACAGCCGGACGTGTTAGGAGTTTTGTGTATAGTCTGTTTCAGCTAAACTAATCTTGTGTTTGAGCTAAACAAATTTTGACTAACTATAGTCTGTTTCTGACTTGACCATCTGTGGCACATGACAGTCCTTTACTTTACTTTCTCAACTTTAATGCGGACGGATCACCCCACTGCCACTCCGTTCTTGTGCCAGTGTAAATCACACTTGAGAATCAGCTGTACACACATGCAGTCATTGTAACTGACTCACAGAGCATGTTGAGAAAGGTGGAGAAGGCATGCTCCGTGCAGAGTGGCAAGCACCACTTTAAAGGTCCGGGTTGTTAGATTCCTTTGGATATTTTCTCTAGGTCATGCCGGTGTGTTGGGAAATGAGCAGGCAGATAGACTGGTAAGTTTTGCACGCTTTTCTGGTGAACTGATGTATGACAAGCTGGATGTTGTGAGGGCCCTTTGGGAGCGAGTAAACAGTGCCGATGCACAGATAAATCATTACCATCTGAGGAGAATGGCACTGCGAGGAGTTACAAGGGGATCTGGCTGACGCTCGACACTCAGGGGAAAGGCAACACGGATAAACAATCAGACAGTTACTGGTACCATCAAAATGTTAGCTCTTCGCTTGCTGCTGAAGATGGGGACAGAGCGCATATGGGGTATCCCGAGTACTGTGATGTCGATTCTTAATTCAGTATTTAATATTCAACCAATCACACAAAACGTTCTTCCCTGTCCCATTGGAAAACTTCAGTCCCAGCAAAATTGTGAAGCTTTCACGCGCTAAGTAAAAATACAAAAGGCAGCTGTCAGATATATCAAGACTACCAATCCCACGCCAGAAATGCAGTACAGTAATTATAGAACCTCGGCATCGAACGTTTGCCACTTAGCTTTCAGCCTTAAGTCTTGGTACTAATTAGGGTTCAACGAGGGTTTTCTAATACAGAAGGCGTATTTACATTCTAACGAGAAATCTTACACTCTGTCAAAGTCTAATAAAAGATCTTTAAAAAAAAATAGCAAAAGATAGAGAGAAAAAATGGTTAAAAAAAAACAGTGTATGTGGGCTTTACAAAAATCACTTTTAATAAACATACAGATGACGTTCCAGTGATTAGCCTTCATGAGCAGAGCAACAAGAAACAAAACACAACATACACATAAATGAAGAGACTGAAATGATTATATTACGGTTTTACCGACACCGGCTCTACCATGGTTTCTGTCCCCGACCTCTCTCCTTGGCAGTAAACATGACAGAACTCTACATTCTCCATCAGTTATTATTCCGTTTCATTTGTTTACATATTATTTGAAGACATCGTATCTTCTTCTTTTTCTTGGGATTTACCAGCTGTACATCCGACATAACGTTTTGGTTGTTCATCCACGTCTAGACTTTGGTCTGTTTCAATAGCGAAAGTTTTGCCCGCACATCCACTTTAAAGATCGGGCTTGTTTGTATGCAGGCTGATGGCTTCTCGCCTGTCAAACAGAGGCACATCGACTTTGAAGATCGGGCTTGTTTGTATGCAGGCTTATGGCTTCTCACCTATCAGATAGAGGCACATCCATTTTGAAGGAAACATCCTGAATTAGTAATCTTTTACGACATGCTTGTTGGTGAAAAAAACGGGGATGGGGGGATTAATATTTTCCTCGAAACCCACATGGGGTTAAGGTTAAATTACCTAGACAAATATTTCTTGTTCTTACCACTAGGCTGCTTTGCCGGCTGATGTCAGTAAATCTTTGATGTTATTTTGATCGAATGGGTCGACCCCACCCTCAGACTCAAGAATGAAGAATGAAACCAGACCTCTGTACCTGTAAATCAATCAATATGGAACCTCGACTTCGAACCTTCTCTAACTCTGATCCCAAAGTCTTGGTGCGGTTTTCAGATTAAACGTTTTCTAATGCAAAGGCGTATTTACATCCCCGTGAGAAATTTCACAGTCTGTCAGACGCAGAGTTCAATGTATAGCTCTCTCAGATTTACGACAGAAGGGAAGAGTCGGGAGCTGAGCGAGGGACAGCCACCTTTACAGTAAGTGTAGTGCAGGCAATTCATTTTGTAATGTCAACACGATTTTTCTTCCCACTGGAAGTTTGAAACGATGGAATCGTTAGTCGGAGTTCCAACTTCGCTGCAGACTGTTGCCCAACATCTGCTCCGTTTCCGGGCCAGTGGAAATCACACAATGTCCTTTACTACCCTTTTTAAAAACTAGTGAAAAAAAAAAAAAAAAAAACTTGTCAGTCCCAACGACATCTGGAAGCTTGCACATGCAAAGTAAACATGTATAAGGTAGCTATCATGTGTGCCAAAACTAACGCTCCCAGACCAGATTTGGAGCTCATTGTTGGCGCAAATCACACAAGCTGGAGTTGCATCAGCAAACGTGCATGCCATTCTGATCATAGCTGGCCACCCTTTATTTTAGTGTGGTCAACAACATATACCTAGAGAGAAACACATAAACCCAGAGAGAAACACATATACCCAGAGAGAAACACATAAACAAAACATTCACGTGAAATCAACAGCTCACAGTGTCATACAAAGCTCGGAACTTATTAGCTGGGCGACGAAACCCTGGACTCAGGTCAAGAAATGGGGAATTAGCGACAGTAAAGCCTATCTGAAAAGAAATAACCTTTCAGAGCGTCAGAGGTCAACCAGCTATGTGTCATTTCGGCCGGAAGTTTCTCTCCCCCTCCCTCCCTCTTCATAGTGGAGCCTACCTAACAGTTTGACCCGAGCATATGAACCCGAACGCAAAAAAAAAAAAAGAAGAAGAAAAGGGGAGGAGGAAAAGAAGCAGGAGGGGAGAAAGAGAAACATAGAAGAAAAAGGATGAGTTGGTGAAGGGGAAAAGGTTAATAAGAAAAAAGAAGGGGAGGCTGTGCAGCATGATAAGAAGGAAGAGAACAAGCGAAAACAAAAGAAGAAGATCGAATTAAATAAAATGTACGCTACCACTGAAGCTATCACAACACTAGAGCAATACATTTGTCCTTGTATTTCAACCTTGCTCCCTTTCTCCAGGGTTTGCAGCCTGAAAGATAAAACTCTAGGTTTGAGGTTTAGAGCAACGGATAAACATCATGGCACACGGGTATTAACCTATAATTGCTCCATTCTTTTTTCAACTCAAGTCTGAGTCAGAAGAACCTCAGCACAGTGCTTAGGCTCTGTAGCACCAGCGAGGATCCTGAAATACTCTAGATTTTGCCAGGGCAGCGCGGCTAGGCTACTCTTTTCGATTTCCTACTGCTAAATAATTTTTTTTTACGTGCGCAAAAATGCAAACGGGCATCCGATCTCACTACCCAGAGACCAGGGAATATACTAGAAGTCCTAGTCCAAGTCCTAGCCCATACCGGGAATTGAACCCGGAACCTCTAGCCCTCGATGCGGACACCATGCCTCGAGACCACGCATCCCCTCTACATAAAACTCAAGAAGCCACTATTCGGTTAAAAACAACATATTAGAAAATGCTTCTACTTAATGTCCCAGTGAACCGATGACTGTCTTGAATTCACTTCAGTATATCACCGAGTAACGCCGGTGTGTTGGGAAATGAACAGGCGGACAGACTGGCTGGTTCTGCACAACTTGTTAGAATACAGATACATGATAAGGCAGACGTGGTTAGTGCCTCGTGGGAGAGCGTGTACAGTTCGGAGGGGCAGATGGATCACCACAGTCTGGTGAGATTGATGCAGCGGGGAGTGACGAAAGGTTCTGGCAGATGCTCGAGGCTCAGAGGAAAGGCAAGACGGACGTTTAATCAGAATGCTACTGGCACCATTAGTATCGGAACTCTTCGCTGGCTGCTGAAGATGGAAACGAAGCGCTTACGGGAATGCCCCGAGTGCTGTGATGTCGGTTCTTGAATCAAAGCAATCAAATCAAATTAATTCACTTCAGTATATCCGGATGGTTTATTTATGGTCACACACCTCTGTTGACAAAGACAGACTGCTTAAAATATATCATATTAAATATACTCTGCATAATGTTGCTTTTGCAATCGCTATTCAACGTTAAGCTTCTCATTTCGCTCTAATTATCACCAGTTATGTGGTATTCACTATCTCTCCCTCTCCTGCCCCTCTCTATATCCTCACCCCGCCCGTAATTTTTTTTTTACATACGCTAAACAAATCTCTTGCCTATACCACAAATAGGTCGACCCAGCCTTGAGTGGGTGCCAGGTGCAGTCCGGGAAGTCAAGGCGGCCAGTGTGATGCTAATCACATAACCCACCAAGTGCCGAATGGTCTATACAAAATATAGGTCTGGCCCTATATTCCACAAAACCCCTAAAGACGTGGGAAGGGAACTTTACTATACCACAAGTAGCAGCATGTCTTTGATTCAGTTTGCACCGCAGTTAAATCATGGATCATTTCCCATGGGGCAACTGTGTACCGTTCACAACTCGTACAGGCATGTTCCCTTATAGCAAGCACATGCGTGTCTATACACTCGACTACCTACTTATATGTCTTCGATGTATGTGTGTGCGTGTGCGCGCGCGCATGGGTGTGAGTGCATGCATGTATATATATATATATATATATATATATATATATATATATATATATATGTGTGTGTGTGTGTGTGTATGTATGATATGTATATATGTATGTGCAAGTGTGTAAACGACTCTTTTTCACGCCACTGAGCCGTACTAAGTATTTAGTGCCAAACCTATATTTAGTAGACAAATTGGCACTCGGTAGCTGATATGATCAACATCACGCTGGCCGCCATTACTTCAGAGGACTGTACCCGGTACCCACTCAAGGCTGGATTGACCTCGTAGCCAAGATCATTTTGGAAAAAAGTCCGGACCCTGTCAAGACTTGAACCTACGACCTTCCGATCCGCAGACGACGTGTCTAGCCGCTAGGCCATGGAGTGTATGTGCGTGCGTGTGTGTGTATGCATGTGTATGCAGCGTTTTTCCTTACAAAGTACATTAGAAGTTTGTAAGTGTAGTGTAAGCACAAACGCAGACAGTTATTTCGATGCCTAGACTTCGAAAACTCTAATGGTTAGCATACGCCTCGAGGGCTGAGGATGGTGTATGTCTCTCTATGAGACCAATTTTCGGCACTATTCCAAATACCGGTCTCAAATTATTTACTGCGAAAAACATCCCTGTGAGAGCCTCAGGGGGTTGTGTAGTAAAAACCTAAAGGCCATCATCATCAGTTTCCACTTCTGCCGTTATTGTTTAACGGATAGCAATGTTTAGACGTTTAGCTAAGAGCTATGGGAAGGAATAGTCTTCGATACACTGAAGCGTTTTGGGGAGGAATAGATTTTGATCCATTGTTCACATTACTCGTGACTCCCCACATGTTTGAGGGGGGGGGGGGGAGAATAGATCCACCCCCACCTAAAAGCATGTCGTAAAAGGCGACTTATGAGGACTTTGCTGAAACTGGATGTGTTGGGGCGAAAGGCGCATATATCGCAGTCTAGCTGTAAACCACAATATACTTGCCAACCGCCCTTTAAGAGCTGAAAATAATTATCACACGGCGGGGAGCGAACACCGGTCATCACTTTAAACGCCGGTGGAAAGTTCTGGGTGTTCGTCCACCTCTGGACATTAGCGTTGTTCCAGAATCTGAACATTGCATGCACATATGGCTTATGTATATGCAGACTCTTGGTTCCTTGCCTATCAGGAAGATGTACTCCGACTTCAAAGGATGCCCCCACTTAGTCGACTACTACAAAATGCTTGTTGGGGAGCCAGTGTGTCTATTCTTGCTCTCCCCACAATGGGACCCCGGAGCCCACACAGAGAGCCTTGTCCTTCGGGAAGCAGGTCCGCCACTTCTGTTCTTTCTCACTCACTGCTACCTTTTGTGTAGCAAAAGTATTTGAAATAGTTTCCAAGACATGATAAGAACGAAGAGCGTAGGGGTTCATACCAAAAACGAATGGACGTCGCTTAGTGCAACACAACTTGGCATTTGATATCACGTCTAGTTTGAGAATAGAGGTGGAGGCAGCCACTGATGCCTTCAGCTGGCTGTAGAATCAGCTGTACACACATGTCCTAATTGTAACCCACTCACAGAATGTGTTAAGAAAGGTGAACATAGTCATGCTCTGTGCAGAGTGGCAAGCATCGCTTCAGACGCCCCGCATAGTTGCTAGACTGGATTCCATTAATGATATTGAATTGATCGCACAGGATAGAACGGAATTAAGGAATAGAATATAATGGCACAACAGGTTAATGAATGAATGAATGAATGAATGAATGAATGAATGAATGAATGAATGAATGAATGAATGAATGAATGAATGAATGAATGAATGAATGAATGAATGAATGAATAAAGACTTGATAGTGTTTATAATGTAATATTTTTTTCCCCTTTCAATTAGCTGTCTATATGCCACTGCAATTTCAAGAATATGGTCAAGTCACAGCAAGCGAATTGAGCGATGGACATGAGTTCACATTTCACTCTAATCGTAGGTAGGCTGTGCCGTGTTCAGGAAGATAACAATAAAGATGCACAACATAGATAGTTTTCTTGTTGAATGGGGCTAGTATTGTTCACACCTAAGTAAATTCACGTGTATGGACACAAGCATGGGAGCAACAAATGAGGAGACAGGCAGACAGACAGATACATAGATGAGAGACAGACAGACAAACCAAAACCCACAAACAGACAATCCGTCTGACAGACAGACAGACAGACAGACAAAAGAAATATATAAATAGACAGACAAACAAACTGACCTACCCACAAATAGCCCGTTAGACAGACAGACAGACAGACAGACGGACGGACGGACGGACGGACGGACGGACGGACGGACGGACGGACGGACGGACGGACGGACGGACGGACGGACGGACGGACGGACGGACGGACGGACGGACAGACAGACAGACAGACAGACAGACAGACAGACAGACAGACAGACAGACAGATAGATAGATAGATAGATAGATAGATAGATAGATAGATAGATAGATAGATAGATAGATAGATAGATAGATAGATAGATAGATAGATAGATAGATAGATAGATAGATAGATAGATAGATAGATAGATAGATAGACAGACAGACAGACAGACAGACAGACAGACAGACAGACAGACAGACAGACAGACAGACAGACAGACAGACAGACAGACAGACAGACAGACAGACAGACAGACAGACAGACAGACAGACAGACAGACAGACAGACAGACAGACAGACAGACAGACAGACAGACAGACAGACAGACAGATAGATAGATAGATAGATAGATAGATAGATAGATAGATAGATAGATAGATAGATAGATAGATAGATAGATAGATAGATAGATAGATAGATAGATAGATAGATAGATAGATAGATAGATAGATAGATAGATAGATAGATAGATAGATAGATAGATAGATAGATAGATAGATAGATAGATAGATAGATAGATAGATAGATAGATAGATACACTGAATAAATAGAATTACATATATAAATAGACAGACAGACAAACCAACCTACCGACAGACAGTTTGTCAGACAGATATATAAACAGACAGACAGACAGACAAGCTAACCTACCGACAGACAGCTCATCAGACAGATAGACAGACAGACAGACAGACAGACAGACAGACAGACAGACAGACAGACAGACAGACAGACAGACAGACAGACAGACAGACAGACAGACAGACAGAAGAAATATATAGACATACAAACAAACCGACCTACCGACAGATAGCCCGCCAGTCAGACAGACTGACAGACAGATTGACAGACAGATAGAGATATCTAGGTAGGGGGGATGAAAGGATGGAGGCAGAGATTAATGTTTCACACTTAATCAAAGGTGAAAGAACAAATGTTTTGTCTATAAAAGTTTCTTATTTTGTACGTTAAGACAGCCAACAGACATGACACATGTTCACATGATACTTCAGATATTGCTTAATGTATGTTCATATAATGGGAACACCTGTGAAACATGTATTCCAGTGTGTATATACATAATAATGTTCACATATATATATATATATATATGTGTATGTGTAAGCATATATGCATTCATGTATGTATCTTTGTTTATACATACATCTGTCAGGTAGAAAAAAAAAAAGGGGGGGGGGGGAGAGAAAAATTCAGACATGCAAACAGACAGGTAGAGAAAATAGAGAGAAAGACAAAGACAGAGAGAGAAAGAGGCGACAGACAGACAGACAGACAGACCAACAGACTTACACACGCAGAAAGTGAGTGGCAGAGAGACTGAAAGAGAGAAAGAAAGATATATATATATATATATATATATATATATATATATATATATATATATATAGAGAGAGAGAGAGAGAGAGAGAGAGAGCGATGAGAGCGAGAGAGAGAGAGAGAATAAACATAATGTGCAGATAAAAGACCTGTTGGTAAAGACACCCACAACTCCTTTTTGTTGTTGTTACTGTAGTGAGCACTAGTACCTTTTTTTAAAGACACTTTGCGGTGAGTACTGGCAACCTTTTCAACACTTCTTGGTAAGGTACTGGTAACTTTTTTTTAATATACACTTTATGGTGAGTAAGTAAAAAAAAAAGTAAAGATCCCTTTCCACGCCTTTAGGTGTATCGGGCATATGGGAAAAGCGCCCATATTTTTACAGAACATCAGCACTGGGTGGGTAATGTGGTCAGCATTACGCCGGCTGTCTTTACTTTCCCAGGACAGCCCATCCTGGTACCCATTTTAGGCTGGGTCGACCTGCGACACCTCATACTATGATAAAAATCCACGCAGCCAGGAGTGGGTTTCGATCGTTTATGGTGAGTACTGGCGCATTTTGTTCTAGAAACAAGTCTGATTAGGTATATATGACATGACTTGATACACATTAAATATACAGCACACCACACGAAGCTTATCTGTTTAAAAATGTATAGTACTCGTATATCACAACATTATTGCTTGCACACAATATAACAGCACTGATAGATAATTACATACATATATAGTTTATACAATGTGTATGCAGCAAATATTTCCACAATCAAATGCAGTTAACTAAAGAATAACAAGTACAAAATAAAAAAAAATCATTTTCCATGCCTTCTGGTGTTTTGGGCATATAAGGTTAGATTTATACTTTATAGACCAATCAGCACTTGGTGGATGATACAGTCAACTGGCCACTTTTACTTCTCAGGACTTTACCTGATACCCTTTAAGGCTGGGTTGATATGACAGCCAAGGTCATTTTTGTTTTAAAAGTACGGCTCCACCAGGACCTGAACTCATTGCCTTCACATTCTCAGGCGAGCTTTAACTGATACAATACCTAGTCCACAATAGACTTCAGGCTACACCAGGTCCATGTATCCTTTATAGGTGCCTTGATTATAATTTCTTTGGAGGCTGAAGGGGCTATCTGGGTTCTGCCCTGTGTGTTTGCCATCAAGAATGAGGTACTTAAAGTCTCTGAGAGGAATCAAACATTAAAGTAGTCGCTTGGTGGGAAAAGAGTTCAGGATGATGATGAATAAGTAGCTTTCATCTTGATTGCTTCTTCTTAGCGTTTACGGGCTGTACACTCTAGCAGAAAGTTCCGGTTGTTCATCCACTTCTGAATTTTAGACTTGTTCCAGAAAGTGAGTTTTGCATGCACATCTGTTTTTAGAGATCTAGCTTATTTGTATGCAAACTGTTTGTTCTTTGCCTCTTACACAGATGCACTCAGACTTTTCAAGGTACCACTCCTAATTAGTCGCCTCCTACGACACTCATGTTTCCGCTCCATACACAATACTGATTTGACATTAGAATTGAACATTTTAAGTTTAGTATTTCTGATTAAATTAGCAATCTTTTAATTCCTATGAGATTTCTTGGTACTAAATTGGGCAATTGGGTCAGTCTGGAAGCTCGGATCACTAGTAATCTAGTCGCAAAAGTCTTCAATCTTATTTATAAGTAAGTAAAGTAAAGATCTCTTTCCACACCTTTAGGCACATCGGGCATATTGAAAGAGCACCCATATTTTTACAGACCCATCGCACTAGGTGGGTAATGAGGTCAGCATTGCGCTGGCCGTCTTTACTTCCCAAGGACATCCATCCTGGTATCCATTCTAGGCTGGGTCTGCCTGCGATGCCCCATACCACGATAAAAATAAATGCAGCCAGCAGTGGGTTTCAATTGTTATACGTTGGAATTATGAGTCGAGTCGCAACGCCTCTGACGCCAATCTTATTGATAACATCAATAAAATACCTGTCTCGAGGGAATTTTAAAAAATACGATCATCAGGTTGGATCGGCACTTAGCGCACCCCCCCCCCCCTCCTTTTCCCCCTACCCCGGACTGCAGGTTAAATAAAAAAATGTTAAATGTTGAATTAAGAATCAACATAATAGCACTTGGGACACTCCCACAAGCGCTCCGTCTCAATCTTCAGCAACAAGCGAAGAATTCCAGTTCTAATTTTACAATCAGGCAGGTTAAATACACCTGGCTGGGCTGGCTGTTGTGGGTGCCCTAATTATAACTTTTCAGCAGGTTGAACACGGTATCTTGGTTGGTCTGCCTGGTTGGTCTGCTGTCCACAATGAAATTGTAAATCGCAGGATGGTATGATCACGGCCAGCTCCAGATATAAGGTCGTACAGCTCAAATCTACTGGATAACAATTTTTACCACCGACCGACTACGCCAGCCTCACAAAAACGGGAATGCCTGTTTGAGCTGTACAGCCTTTTATCTGGAGCTGGCCCTGGGTATAATAAACCTTTAGGTAGCAGCCCAGAGGAGATAAATTGGTTGATGTATCAAACTTCAAACTGAGTCAGGCTGATATATTCCATACATGGTGCCAAATTATGACTTCTTTGGAGGTTGACTGGGGTATCCGGGATTTGCACCTTGGTCTGACATCCAGTTGGGATTTCTTTTGTAATCTCAGTGTGGCCAGACTTGCAGGTAGCACAGCCCAGAAGGGAAGGAAAGAAGGTGGGAAGGAAGGAAGGAAGGAAGGAAGGAAGGAAGGAAGGAAGGAAGGAAGGAAGGAAGGAAGGAAGGAAGGAAGGAAGGAAGGAAGGAAGGAAGGAAGGAAGGAAGGAAGGAAGGAAGGAAGGAAGGAAGGAAGGAAGGAAGGAAGGAAGGAAGGAAGGAAGGAAGGAAGGAAGGAAGGAAAGAAGGAAGGAAGGAAAAAAGTAAGGAAGGAAAAAAGGAAGGAAGGTTGCAGAAAAGTGTACCAACAGCCATGCAAATTTACTCCAAGAATAAAAATGTGTTAAAATTACACTGGAAATAACCATTGCTAAAGAAGTAAAATGATAATGACTGACATAGTTTTGGAATGTATATTGATATTAGACAATAACTGATTCTCAGATTATTTCTGCATAGATTTAAACATCATGCACTTAATCCACTCTGACCGTAAACAGACATGTAAACAGGGAAGTCGGCATTAGTTTCCCCAAAGTTTATCAGGTGCACAAACTGTGGCCACATGACAGCTCCTCTAGAGAGGAAAGTTTTGCAGGATAAGTTCTGGAGTCTGTACTAGAGAGCTGTTTGGCTCATACCTAATGGATGTGACTGTTTGTTGTGTTGAGTCTGTTCTAGAGAGCTGTGTTGCTCATACCTAATGGATGTGAGTGTTTGTTGAGTTAAGTCTGTTCTAGAGAGCTGTTTGGCTCATACCTAATGGATGTGAGTGTTTGTTGAGTTAAGTCTGTTCTAGAGAGCTGTTTGGCTCATACCTAATGTATGTGAATGTTTGTTGAGTTAAGTCTGTACGTGAGAGCAGCTTGGCTCATACCTAATGTATGTGAGTGTTTGTTGAGTTAAGTCTGTACGTTAGAGCTGTTTGGCTCATACCTAATGTATGTGAGTGTTTATTGAGTTAAGTCTGTACTTGAGAGCTGTTTGGCTCATACCTAATGTATGTGAATGTTTGTTGAGTTAAGTCTGTACTAGAGAGCTGCTTGGCTCATACCTAATGTATGTGAATGTTTGTTGAGTTAAGTCTGTACTTGAGAGCTGTTTGGCTCATACCTAATGTATGTGAGTGTTTGTTGAGTTAAGTCTGTACTTGAGAGCTGTTTGGCTCATACCTAATGTATGTGAATGTTTGTTGAGTTAAGTCTGTACTAGAGAGCTGCTTGGCTCATACCTAATGTATGTGAATGTTTGTTGAGTTAAGTCTGTACTTGAGAGCTGTTTGGCTCATACCTAATGTATGTGAGTGTTTGTTGAGTTGAGTCAATAGTATCTCACAGATATAAACACAAATTAGATATGGCTGATTATCAGATTATGTCTGCAAAGATTGTCTATATCAGTTAGATAAAAAATTGTTATCAAAATTAAGCTGGTCCATCAGTAGTTTTGTGTATATTTTGAAAGATAAACATAGGAAATCAAATCACCATATTCATTAAAGATAATGCATAAAGCCACGAGATTCTGCAACTAGGAAGACTTGGGTTCTGAAACTTGTTGAGGCTGACTCTTCTTTTGTGCAGAGGTTATCGTTTCAACACTAGAAACCATGGCATTGTGAACACCGTTGGTCACAGCCATGCTTGCATGCCCATTGTCTGTGTGGGTGAATGTGTTCACTGTCAGATTCTCTGAGATACATTCCCTCCGCATAATCCACCAGGCAGTGGCCATTTCTGAGTCAATATACGATGGAGGACTTTCTGGAAGGTACTGGTGGTGTCTGGGGTTATGATTGGCAGTTGCATCAACAGTCCCACAAATTGGTGTGGCCCAATCAGCATTGAATAGCTGGAACGAATCAGAGAAATCTTGAGAATCAGTATGGCTGAAAGAACGATCAGAAGGATATCTCACAAAACGATGCAATGGGACCCTTTCACTGCTAACTCCACTGGTCATTGCTGAATATCCTGTGGGACTTTCGCTATCGACAGAGATGGCACTGTCTGATGGAGCTGTGGAAGTATTACCTTCACCAGAAAGACTGAAGCGTACCCGTTTTTTGTCACACTGAACACTCGCAGCTCTTCCATCGCAGTCCTCAAAACAACCGCTTGTAGACACACCGGAAGTATCTGCATCTTCTTCTGGGAAATTGGCATTCAAGTCCATGCTGATGCCTCTAAGGCTGGATCTTTCACTCGGTGTCACTATACTGGCTCCCAACCCACTTTCAAAGCTTGTCCTTGCAGGAGGCAATGGTTCGAATGGGGTGCAATTGATGAAACTGTTTTGGGCATACTCATGGAGAAGCCAATTAGCAACCTGGACAGAAGAATAGGGTGGTGGAGTAGGCTCAAACATGACTTCACTGCATTCTGCAACTGGTGCAGAGGGCTCTAGGTAACCCGAGAAACTTTCAGTGACTTCTGATGCGTTGGATCCCTGTTTCATCATGGTTAATGGGTAGTCACTGAGGACTGATCCTCTGGAAATGACAGAATCCTGACGTTCTAGAGGTCGGCGATGAGAGAAACTTACAATCTGAGGACATCCGTAATCTTGCTCTAGGACAATCGAAGGGTGAGTTGTGCAGCACTCTCCATTTACCCCATTCTGAATAATCTTCTCTGTACAATGATTGATATCCTCCTTTGGTTTCATCATATCTTTACAGAAATCGTTACACACATGATTACCAAACACCTCTAAAATACCCCGCAGACCGCGATCGCTACTTCCATACTGCTGCCCTCTGGAATGAATTACTGGCGTCTTCAAGAAAAATCCCTCTTCATCTTGAATACCATCCAATCCACACAGCACATGCTGCCCGTTGGACAAGTGGTATGTGAAATGTGCAAATGCTTCCAGATCTTTAGCAATGCAATGTTTCTTCTTTCCCTGGCAGTCCATGAACAGGGTCAGCTCTCTGTGTTTCCCTGGTTTATCCTCGTTGACACGCAGATCATCCTCAAACAGCACAGTTTCTTCGGTGCTCAGCTTCCGCTCTCCGCTAAAAAACAGCTGTTTGATCTTGGAAACTTCATCCATTTGAGCCCAGTAGAGTGTCGTGAACTTAATTCTGACTTTCTTCTCCTGCATCAAATTGTTAAATGCTTTTGCCACTGTCTTGGCTTGCTGGCATTTCTTCACCTCACAGCGGCACATGTTCTGAAAATGATAAATTATCAGTTGTGTATATGTGGTAACATTTCATTTTCAAAGTGATAAATGTATCGACATCAACAACATCTTCATCAGTGTTATCACATATACATTAGATGTGTACGTGGGGCATCTGGTATATGATGCTAAACTTACATTTTTATAGAACAGTCAGCATTCAATGGGTGTAAATATCATGTCCGCCACTTTTACTTCCCATTATTACCTAGTACTCAGTTTAGGCTCAGAGCCATTGTGGTATAGTGGCTAGACATTCGCCTGCAGACTGGAAGGTCATGGGTTCAAGTCCTGATGGAGAAATAATTTTTTTTAAACGGTCTTGGCTCCCAGGTTGACCCAGCTTTAAATGGTTACCAGGTACAGCACTGGGAAGTAAAGGTGACCGGCATAACAAAAGTGCCAAATTGTCTATAAAATGTAGGTCTAGCCCTATATGCCCAACATGTCTAAAGGCGTGGAAAAGGGGTCCTTTACTTTTACCTTACATTATAGACTGGATTGACCTAAGAGTCTCAGTCAATTTTGAAAACAATCTGCCTCAATGTGAATTTGAACCCCAGACCTTCGGTCTATCCACTACAACAGGGCTATTCAACTACATTTACTCAGGGGCTCCAGTTCTGAAAATGGATCACAAACCCAAGCCCCAGCGTAGAAAGATAACTTATACAGTACAACTGGCAATGATCCACGGACCCTTTGCTAGGCCTCTCCCTGTAAGCTCCCAATTGAATAACCATGCACTACACTATCTCATGTGGAGATTACAAATTATTTTCGTTGCTCCCTCCCCCCTTCCCAATTGTTAGGTCAAATTAGCCAGTGTAAATTCAGTCTTCCTGACCGCTGCTTAGAGTGGCTCATATGTCACCAGCACCCTTTATGGCAGGGCTAGTCAACTGACAGCCCACAAGCCATCACCACCACCACTACCACTAACAACTAGTCTTTAGTCTTTAATAGGAACACAATTGCCACTCTGAATAGGAACAGCCAACAGACAACAGCCAGCACAGACCAGCCACTCTGAAGACAACAGCCAACACAGACAACGGCCAGCACAGACCAGACAGTCAACAGCCAGCACAGACAGACAACAGCATAGACAGCACACAGACAACGGCACAGCACAGACAGACAACAGCCAACACAGACAACAGCCAGCATAGACAACAGTCAGCACAGATAACAGTCAGCACAGACAACGGCCAGCACAGACAACAGTCAGCACAGACAACGACCAGCACAGACAACGGCCAGCACAGACAACAGCCAGCACAGACAACAGCCAGCACATACAACAGCCAGCACAGACAACGGCCAGCACAGACAACGGTCAGCATAGACAACAGCCAGCACAGACAACAGCCAACACAGACAACAGCCAGCACAGACAACGGCCAGCACAGACAACAGCCAGCACAGACAACAGCCAGCATAGACAACAGTCAGCACAGATAACAGTCAGCACAGACAACGGCCAGCACAGACAACAGCCAGCACAGACAACAGCCAGCACAGACAACAGCCAGCACAGACAACGGCCAGCATAGACAGGCCACATGTAATGAATCTAGCAAATATAAAATGCAATATAACTAGAATGTCTTTACATTGGAACCCACATGGGAATGGAAATTAAGGCAGCCAAAACACACACGTGCACCATACGCACACATACACACTGACACTGAGAAAAGGGAACTAGAAAGAGTTTTTTAAAAAAAAAGTGCGGGAAACAGGAGTAAGCTGTATTCAATAGCAAATGGCTGGAAGACTTAGCATTAGGCTGAAGGCCTATGCTCCACTGGGGATAAAGAGCAGCAGAAAAAAATGCATGAAGTCACAAACTTGATGCACTGTGGAACACAGTTCACAATGATCACGAGCCAAGAAAAATTGGAAGAAAAAAAAAAACAAACAAACAAAACAAAAAATAAGGTTTCCTATAAGATAACTACAAATCTCACCTCCGTCCCCTTGCCTCGTCTGAAGACCTTGACAACGCATTTGTCTCCCGATTTCGGACCGATGCCGTTCATCCTGCCACTGTACACTTTGAAATCATCTCCCTTGGAGAAGCTCTTCTCTTCGAATGATACCCAGTATGACTCGCCATTACCAGGATCCGCGCACTGGAGTGTACAGTTCTGGAAACTGTCAGAAACAGAATCAATAAGAGAATGAAAAGTCTGCAGAAACTGTGCTCAAGAGATTCAAGCATTTAATGAAAATTCAAGGAAGAGACTAAAGAAAGTAGACTACAGAAAATTGGGAAGAGTTAATAAAAACTACAAAAATATTATTACCAACAAAACGTAGCCAAAACCTAGCAAACTATAGCTTTTCATAACAGAATATACCCTTGATGTAATGAAAGCAGTTCATTACTTCAAAAGACTTTTTTCCGTTTCAGTTGCAAGCCAAGTAGCAGCAGAGCATTTTGTGTTAATTTTGACAATGGTTATCAACAATTGACCCATCCATTAAGCAATGGCAAAATAGTGAATGCCAAACTACCTAGTAGGACCACAAACCATTGTTGGTTTACATGGCTCTCTACAGTACAGACAACTAACTTGCACAGACATTACAGTCAAAGTTCAACAAAAACTGGATAAAATGAATATTTTGTGAAATCTGTATTAAAAAAAAAACAAAAAACAATGGTGAAACATTATTCTAGAGAAAAATTGAAGATTCTGTCCTGAACTACAGGGTTTCTGGGACTTGTGTCTGGATGATTCTCATCCAAATAGTGGCACTTTGTGTCACCGGGTGTTTATCGCTCGTTGTGCGGAACTGGTGGGGGTGAAATCACTCACGCCTTGAGCAAACAACCTTTGCATATTGCATCCTGAAGTTTTTAAACCATTGATTGTGTCTTCTTTTTTTATCTATCTGTCCATCCATATATTGACCAATCAGCACTGGGTGATAATCCCCCCCCCCCCCCTCCCCTCCCCTCCCCCAGGTGCTGGATTTGGGTATACGCTAAATAAGCTATATTTTAGGGCGTTACAACCTGCAGGGGCCTCGCACAATTTCTATTTCAAGAAAAAAAAAAGTGTCTGAAGACGCTCAACTCTCATCCTTTCTGCAACCATTTCTTCCTTCCTTTATTCTTATGCCCTTCCTGATGTGCCCCCTTGATTCAACACGGTCTATGGCTTTTTGTTCCCACAAGTACACCTCAATACATGTATCATTCATGTCCCGCTTACACACATCTTTATATCGTAGAAGACAGCGACCAACACTAACAAACATACCTCATTGTGGTCCCGCCCGTTTTCTCCTGAGTTTTCTTGTCCCTGCTCTGGTCTTGCAGCTGAAGGTTCACACCCTCTTCAGAAGCTCCATTCTGGCTCCCCTCGCGATAGTTGGTTTTCCCTTGTCTACCAGGAGCTGTGGTTTCCCGGTTGTCTACGTGGTCAATAAGGTTCTCAAAGGATGTCCCGTTTGGAGAATACCGTTCCTCGTACTCCTGTCTTGACAGACAACCCACCTGGGTCTGGGAAATTCAAACACATAATCTCTTATAAATTTGGTACTGCTGTGTTATATACCAGTCTCTTATTAACAGATTAAATAAATACAGCAAAGGAAATAAAGAAAAAAAAAAGACAGATGGAAGCAAACAAAAGAAAGAACAAATGAATGAAAGAAAAGAGAGCAAGTAAAGACAGACTGGTATAAAATATGACGGGAGAGAGAGAAAGAAAAAATCCGGTACACGTAACTTAAGTCTCCCCACGCCCCACCTATGTACACACTAGCTCACTTCTGATTGGTAGTTTCCTGTACCTGTCACCTGGCAAAAGCTTACGGGGGGTGTTCCGCAATGCCGTTGATATCGCGTGTTATATAGTTTGCGCTTTTGAAACTCCTAAAACACGGAGAAACTGGCCCTAAACAACCCTCCATAGAGAATGCTGCAACCTATGTCACAGGCATTCTCTTTCTCGGAATTAAAACGTAAATGCAAGACAACGCAGAAAGCAAACAACAGAGCGGGACACACCCGTAACATTTAGTAAAGTCGACCAGCCCAACAAACTTGTGAATGAAAGGTGACCTGCTCTATTTAGGGAGATTAACGTTACTTTAACCAAGAATCCTAACCTGCACAGTTCTTTGGGACTGTACTAGCACCCCCAGGTTCAGCCCCACCCCCTCAACCCCCTTCCCCCCCCCCCCAAAAAAAAACACGTTCTTATAATGAGTAATGCGCTACTAAAACGGGAAGAAGCACATATAGACCTAATATCATCAGCGCTGTACGGACTAGGCTGGGGCATAATGTTGAACCTCTGACTCTAGCACGATTGCCTGACTTAGGATTTTAGCTTGACGAAGCACGTCTATGTCGTCTTTGAGGACAAGATACGAGATAATATAATGAACTCCTCGTGGAAACAATCAGTTGAGGTACCCTGGAGTGGCTGCTGCATCGGAGACTAAGCACGCACTGGGGTGCCTAAAGTGGCGCAGCGACGCCGATTTTGATACCATTGCGGGTCCTTCCCAGCATGTTTTACAACCAACCGCAGCCATTTTGGCTTTTTGTGATTTCATTTAGCAATTTTAAGTCACTGCCTTCTCAGCGATCGCCTCTCGATATTACTACTGTTGAAACCAACGCAAGGCAGTCTACTGTCAAATCGGCCGTAGCTGTGATCTTACCAGGCATTACAGAATTACGAGGCGTGTTGGCAACGCCCAAGATACCAGAGGTTAAATGCAGGCAGCAAAGACATACGAGTGAGTGGTCGTATTAGTATTTATGATTCTTCTGCGCTCGTCCTTAAAAGGGCGGTTGGTGTGTTGTGGTATACAGCTAGGTTGTGATATCTGTGCCTTTCGACCTAACATATCCGATTTCAGCAAACTTCTAATTAGCCATCTTTTATGCCGTGCTTATTGGTGGTAGTGGGTCTAGCAACCGCTGACTTTATTTATAGCTCCAGAAGGGCGTGGTCTAGCCTACTCCCCCCCCCCCCCCCCCCACAAGAGATCCTCCGGATCCCACATATGAGGTCCATTTCAACGTATGATAAATTATTCGTTTGAGAAATATGCACTAATTGAAGGTTACGAAGACAGCAGCTGACCGTAGGGGTCAATAGCTGGCTTTAGAAACAGTCAGTGAACCTGAAGATGCAGAGAAACACAGAGAAAATGTTCTTCAAACTGAAGAGACGCAAATAATACTGGCCAACCGGCCACTTCAGATAAGCGTCGCTTTGTTGTTGCACATGCCAGGAGGATATCAAGTAGCCATTTCTTTAATTGCTGCAGCCTTTGTGTGGTTTCATGTCAAGAAAAACTGCGTTTGTGTATTTGTAGGTAAAGGCTCTTGTTACAACTCCCACGCTTCGGATGCACTATCGTGGGAGCGCCCATGGTGTAGCGGCTTGGCGCCATCCTACAGATCGGAAAGTTGTGGGTTGGAGTCCTGACGCAGCCAGACAATTTTTTTTTCCGAAAATGGCCTTGACCCGCAAGTCGACCCAGACTTAAGTGGGTACCAGGTGCAGTCATGGGAAGTAAAGGTGGGTGGCGTGATGCTGACCACATCACCCACCAAGTGCCGATTGGTCTATAAAATATAGATCTAGCCCTATATGCCCAATATGCCTGAAGACCTGTAAAGGGGTTCCTTACTTGTTGCTATATATATATATATATATATATATTCCTATATATATATATATATATATATATATATATATATGTCGGCTCTGTAGCTAGGTCGATGCGAACGCTTCGTAATACCGGGATGCCGGGTTCGATCCCAGCGTCGGGCCATGCGCCTTGCGTTGGTTTCGACAGTGGTATCAATAAAGCCGAACGTCCAGTTAGCAAAAGCTAATTACTCGACGTAAATTTGCCTAGAAAAACCACACAGCAGCCAGAGGCTGTTGGGGTTGGTTCTGAAACGTCCTGTAAAGGATACGCAACTAACCTTTTATATATATATCTATATATATATAAATTTATACACACATACACACACACCATATTTTCTGTGTATATATTTTATGAAACTTAACTTTTAGAAAAGAGCACTTTAGAGGTTCTAGGTGTTAGCGTCCTTTGGATATTTTTTCCAGGTCGTGCCTGGTGTGTTGGGAAATAAGCAGGCAGATAGACTGGCCGGTTCTGCACCACTTGGTGGTGAATTGTTGTATGACAGGCTAGATGTCGTGAGGGCCCTTTTGGAGCGAGTGAACAGGGCGGGGGCAAACATACATCATTACGGTATGAGGAGAATTGCGTTGCGGGGAGTTACCAGGGGATCTGGCCGACGCTCAACACTCAAGGGAAATGCGAGACGGATATACAATCAGTTACTGGTGCCATCGGAATTGGAACTTTCGACGAAGATAGGGACGGAGCGCTTATGGGAGTGACCCGAGTGATATGCTGTAGAGTTTTATTCAACACTTAACTTCTAGACTGAGAGTTGTCTTTTACATGCATTGTATTTAAAATATATATATTTTAAAAAAAGGGGGGAGGGGGGAGGTCGCTAGTGACACACAAGACATTCACAAGAAAATAAACTCCGCTGATTATGGAGTGCTGCTTTTGTCCCTATGTATTGCCTCTAATTTTACACTTCTTCATTTCCCTTTCTGCAGTCCTTCTCCAGGTTTCATTCAGTCATCCCATCTCAGTTTTCCCTTTGTGACAACTCCCACGCTTCTGATGCTGATTTTATATCCATCTATCCTCCAATCTGTCCGTTCTCAGGTCCCTTTCTGCCAATCTGCTCGTCCGTCTGTCCAGTGTCCGCCTGCAATCCACTTGTTCTCGGGTCGCTTTCTCTACATAAAAATCCATTCGTTTCCTCCCCCCCCCCATCCATCTCTCCCTCCTCCCTCCATCTCTCTCTCTCCATCCATCTCTCTCTCTCTTCTATCTCTCTCTCTCTCTATCTATCTATCTATCTATCTATCTATCTATCTATCTATCTATCTATCGATCGATCTA
>CAJHNH020000448.1:52500-60000 GCA_905116865.2 Candidula unifasciata | reverse complement strand
TCTCTTTATATATTTCTTTCTCTCTCTCTCTCTCTTTCCTATATCTTTATATATATCTCTCTCTTTATCTCTCTCCTCTCTCTCTCTTTATCTCTCTTACTTTCTTCTTTCTCTTTCTCTTTCTCTCTTCCCACTCGCTCCCTTTATATCTCTTTCTTTCTCTATCTCTCTTTCTTTCTCTCTCTCCTTTTTCTTAATCATTTTATATCGCTTTCTCTCTCTCTCTTTCTCTTTCCTCTCTCTCTTCTCTTTCTGTTATATCTTTTTATCACTCTATTTCTCTCTCTCTCGTTTTCTCTCTTTGTTTTTCTCTATCACTCTCACTTTCTCTCTCTCTCTCTCTCTCTCTCTCTCTCTCTCTCTCTCTCTCTCTCTCTTTTTTACAGTTAAAGCCGAGAGGATCAGGTTCATTGCACTGTGTTTTTTTAAATCCGATAAATCAGTCTCTTCCACGGTGCGAATCTCTTTCCACTGTCCGAATACAAGAAATTATTTTTTTAAATAATCCATGTATCGTGGACAGCGAAACCTAGTGTGTGGAAGTGGACCCCGCCTGTATGAGCTTAGGCACCCACTCCATTCCTCATTATCTTTCCCCTGCCTACATTAGTGTATAGTTTAGTTCACTTTAGAGTAATACCATACACTCCGGTCACACGCACATATGCTCTGACTCCCCCGGTAATGCCAATTTTCCACCTACTGCATGTATTTACCATTTATGAGGTGTAGGTAGGGGGTCTTTGAGCCTGAGGATTTAGGGCCGCGTGGCTAGTTCTGTCGCCACGGGATGTGCAGGTAAATCAGGTACGATCTTACTGATGATTCGAACCTAGATCTGCAGTTTGATAACTCAGCATTCTTAACCCACGGGCCAGCCGCTCTATTTCTCCTGTACTAAATCCGAAAAATCTATATGATTGTTGAATCGGTCACGACCTTCTTTCCAGATGACCTTGTAAACTATCCGCGATTACGGAGCAAACAAAAGAAAAAGATATAAAAGCATTTGGTTGATACGGCCTACAAACCAAGGAAGGAAGTGGAGCGTGACCGGGCTTGGTTATTATCACCCATTGTTTGTTCAGCGAGGCAGCTGCAGCCAAGAATTCAAACGTGCAACACTATAGATTCTGTGGCACTGAAAAGTGATAACCAGCGACGTTAAAAAAGTGCATGCACTGAAAAGTGATATTAACGACGTTAAGAATGTGCATGCACTGAAAAGTGATAACCGACGAAGTTAAAAAAAAAGTGCATGCACTGAAATGTGATAACATACTTTAGGATTTTTAAGCACTGAAAGGTGATAACTGACTAGGCTAAAAATGTTAAAGCACTGAAAGCTGACAACTGGCTACTGTAAAGATTTGCATGTACTGAAAAGCAATAACAAAATAAAGAGTTTAATGTAGTGAAAATTGAAAGTTTCATGACAGACGATGGACAACGAAAAAGAATGTAAAGTAATAGACCCTTTGCAACGTCTTCATGAATTTTGGGCATATAGGGCTAGACTTATAATTTATAGGCGAATCACCACTCGGTAGCTTATAGGGTCGGCTTCACGCCAGCCGGCCTTTACCTCCCAGGACTCTACCTGGTACCATTTAAGGTTGGGTCGACCTGGGAACAACAATCATTTTTTAAACAAGTCCAGCTCCGCCACGACCCAAACCCACGACCTCTGGAACCACAGGCCGCTACAACACGGCAGCTCCTCGAATAAACAAACGCAGTTTTCGAGGTGTGAACATTTACTAGAATAAGTGGTCAAGGTAGGATCTGACCAGAGCAGAACACTAACTTGCTCTGACAGCCTGGAAACAGCTGACAAAGGCAGCAGCATTCTGATGTAGAAGTCAAGGGGAAACAACAATATTATGTCCCCGAGAAGATGTTTATGAGACGGTCACCACATATCTCGAGTGGGAGAAATGCCCAGGACCGTCTGAACAGCATTATGGGCCCCTAAGCAGTGTCATGAGGCCCCTACGGTAACCACTCATAGGAATTAAACGTAAATGGTAAATAATTTTCAATATATATATATATTTTAGTGGCACTTCAACAAAACTGGTTGGGGAGGGAAAGGGAGTTGGGGGGGGGGGGGGGGGTCAAAATAAATGTGAATTAGTGGCAAGTCACTTTACATACACAGATTAGCCTGGGGCGCCCATGCTTGCGGGGCTTCCGGGCAAAAGCCCATTCGTTAAGACGACCCTGGAAGTGCCATGTTCAGTGCTTCTTCTCTTTCTTATAGTCCGTGTAGCGTTGGTAGTCATTTCTGTCTTCAGCAGTGGTTCTTAGCCTTCCTAATCTGGCGACCCTTTTTAAACAGTTCCTCATGTTGTGGTGACCCTTTTATACAGTTCCTCATGTTGTGGTGACCCTTTTATACAGTTCCTCATGTTGTGGTGACCCTTTTATACAGTTCCTCATGTTGTGGTGCCCCTTTAATACAGTTCCTCATGTTGTGGTGACCCTTTTATACAGTTCCTCATGTTGTGGCGACCCTTTTGTACAGTTCCTCATGTTGTGGTGACCCTTTTATACAGTTCCTCATGTTGTGGTGACCCTTTAATACAGTTCCTCATGTTGTGACAACCCTTTAATACAGTTCCTCATGTTGTGGCGACCCTTTAATACAGTTCCCCATGTTGTGGCAACCCTTTAATACAGTTCCTCATGTTGTGACGACCCTTTTATACAGTTCTTCATGTTGTGGCGACCCTTTTATACAGTTCCTCATGTTGTGGCGACCCTTTAATACAGTTCCTCATGTTGTATCGACTCTTTAATACAGTTCCTCATGTTGTATCGACTCTCTAATACAGTTCCTCATGTTGTATCGACTCTTTAATACTGTTCCTCATGTTTTATCGACTCTTTAATACAGTTCCTCATGTTGTATCGACTCTTTAATACAGTTCCTCATGTTGTATCGACTCTCTAATACAGTTCCTCATGTTGTATCGACTCTTTAATACTGTTCCTCATGTTTTATCGACTCTTTAATACAGTTCCTCATGTTGTATCGACTCTTTAATACAGTTCCTCATGTTGTATCGACTCTTTAAAACAGTTCCTCATGTTGTATCGACTCTTTAATACAGTTCCTCATGTTGTATCGACTCTTTAATACAGTTCCTCATGTTGTTTCAACTCTTTAATACAGTTCTTCATGTTGTATCGACTCTTTAATACAGTTCCTCATTTTGTATCGATTCTTTAATACAGTTCCTCATGTTTTGGCGACCCTTTAATAAAGTTCCTCATGTTTTGGCGACCCTTTAATACAGTTCCTAAATTCGTGTGATTTCGCAAACATATTCTTTTTGAATTGTTTTAATACAATTTACACGACAATATATTAACATCCTCTATAAATTTAAAAGGCGTATATATTTTAGAGTTTACTTAGATTACATTATGTAATATAAAACGGCCCTTCCGTTGCCTTGTTTGGCGGGAAAAACAATTATAATCATCACGATCAACCAGCACCCTTAAGGGCATATAGGTTATATTTGTGACAAGGTTACGTGCGCCATATAAAAAATGCAGAGCCATGAAAAGGACTCCTGTAGTGTTGATACGATTAAAGGAGGCGGACCCAAATACTGCTCCACCGGCGACGAAGTCGTCTACCGCAGAGCCAATGGGCGACCCGGTCGCCGATGAAGAAACCCCGCGCCATTCTTCCGGCTAAATAACGTGGGGACAGTAAGGGTAGACAACAAGTGGCTGCAGACATATGGGTCAAACTTCCGGCCGCATTCACCGTTATGTATTGTACTGAAATGTTCCAGATTCCAGACACTAGTAAACAAAACACGGTCGTGGCGCTGAAATGGGCTAAAGCATTTACATTGTGTGCCGTCTTCACAATGAAGGTGTGCTTCAGTAAACATGCTCTATCTGTGGGAATATTACATTTTGAGCAACAATTTATTAAACAGTGCGACTCTTAATTAAATAGTCTGCGGCGGAAGTCAAACTCTACTACTCGACGACTAGTAAGCTGGTAAACCTTTATAATATAAACACTGGAAAAAACCCACACAGATCACCTGCATCAAAAATGAATGGGCCCCCACCTTTCCTCCTGCCCTCCCCAGTCCTTTTCTTCCTCCCTTTCTCCTTCTCTGTCAAATGCTGGTGAGATGTGAGGCCAGTTTGAATATGCATTGTTATCACAACCCTAAATTTGTGTTCATAAATTCTGTAAAAAAATGTATATATGATGCAACCCTATCATCATCACCACCATCATAACCGGCTACCACCACCAACAAATAATTATGAATGGCTCCTTCTTTCCTTACCCCCTGTCATTTTCTGTCTCCTGCTTTGTTCTACTCTCTTCCAAATGTTGGTGGAATATAGGTACCACGTCATAATTGCTTTCCATTTTATTATTTTTGCTTTTGTAAATATATATGACATATTGTAAACCATGTTTTCAACCAATAACCGTATTTTAAAAAAAAAAAGCATTAATTTGTGTAATTCTTGGCGTATCACATGTGTGATACAAGGTTTAGAAGTCGGAAAAAAGACTTGCTTTAACAAAGACGTCTTATATCTAAAAAAAAAAAAAAAAAAAACCAAACAGTGTATTCCTTGACACTCACAGAAAGAAGCAGAAAGATAGAAGGACACCCTCAACAACATACAAATCGAAAGCTATAATTACCGTGACGGGAATCAAACCTGTAACTTCCAGCTGGCGTCTGCGCCTCGCTATGGAAACAAGTGTACTAAGAACATGACCAATTAGGGACCCCCCCCCTTTCCAAAGAATAGATGTCTTTATTGGCCATGTCTTTCGTACAGCGTGAAATCCACAACTCTGGTATGCGGACATAATTCACCCCAAACCATTTAAACGCCAGTATAGGTTACAGAAATGTATATTAACCAAGCACAGGTCGAATAACAAACACGGCAACAATTCACGAAAGCAACAAACCCACAATACTTCGTCTAGAATACACAAAGAAGAGAGTAAACAGCTTGAAGAACCTATGATACGGTACCTACAAGAGAGTTAAAGTAACGATGTTGAGAGCAAGCATTTTTCCCGTGTCAGCTTATGGGTGTTAGGCATGGACTCTCACTCAGTCTTTGAAGAACATCGGAGCTTTTGAACTGAAAAGCTACAGACACATTCTTAGAATACCGTGGACCAAGAAGAAGAACAACGCGGACATACTAAATGATCTAAACATCGAAGAGAACTGGCTCATAAACAGCATTCTGCCTCGAAAGCTAAGGTATTCTGGCCATGTTAAGCTCTTGTTGGCCTATAGAGAACGGTGACGAGGCTGCAGCAGTTTCCGGGAAACGAGACAAAAGCCGATATTCACGAAGGTGAATACAAGACACTGGAGATGCATTGCTATGAAAGCACACAGGGTTGGAGAACTGGCTACAGAAAGATAGACTTTCAGGCGAGCCGTGAAGAGAGCAATGTTTTTAAAAAGACTAGATGATACTAAGTTTTTTTCTCGTTATCATAAGTGCAGCGCTGGTCAAGATGATCACAGTCGTCAGTTTTACGTATTGTCGCTCATTTCTGATAACGATGTTGCTTTGTGCCGTCACGAGATCGCTTCTCGACCTTTTGGATTTTGGCTAAAGTAAAAAGCTTGAATCAGCCAAAACCACTAACAAAAGGGGAAAATCCAACCAGGTTTGGAGAGACCCAATTCCCCTGGGTACATTGATTAGGACTTTTGTTTTCCCCTTTCAAAATTGGCCTTGGCTATCAGGTCCACCCAGCCTAAAATGGGTATCAGTAAATGTCAGGGAAGGTAAAGGCGGCCGGGGCGACTTGGACCACACAACTCATGGAATGCCATTTGATCTAACAAGTGTGAGTATAATAACGTGTGTGGGATAACTAGCGTGAAGATGGTTTTTAATAGACGAAAGCTTGTCCGGAACGGCTGTAACCATCGCTTCACAAATGTCACGAAAATTTGGCCCCAAAGGAGTAGCCTCTCATAAAAAAAAAATAAAAAAATATTGTAATAACATTTCAATAAATAACTAAGAGAGCAGCCTTAACGTACAGGCCTACAAGTTTGCCGGCCGGCCTGAAGATCTGGCATTTAAATCCGCAAAAAAAAAAAAAAAATCAGATTTGTGTTCCTTCAAAACTAACCTTAGCCCCTAACTCAGAACAAAATAGCCATGCACAGTCGGATAAAGTGTTCGCCTACTCCACATCGAACCATTACTTTCCATAATAGCTATCTAGAGGACTGACTGGTCTATGCAAAATATGAGTCGGGTATTATATGACCAATAGAGTAAAACGGATTCTTGACTTAACTAAAAACTATTGGGAACGACTTCTGCATTCTCTTTACAAACGCCATGAAATATTGTCCCATACTGTGGCCTCCTATTCTGTAACAATTGTAATGATGAATCAGTAAATAAACTTATACCATCTACTGCCATCGTTTTACAAACACTACGACACATTAGTTCCAAGCTGAGGCCTGTCAGTCCTTGCAAACTGTTAAGAATAATTCAGTAAATAAGTAAAGACACACATTTTATAAACATATACATATGCACATACTATCGTCGTTCCAGCTTGTCAAATAAAAGAGTCACACTACATAGAAACTGTCGCAAATTAGTACTCACAAACTTCCTTGAGTATCAATATGTGGTAACTTGTTCGTAGATATAAATCAGATAGCGAACACAAGAAGAAGAAAATGTGGTGTGGTGTCACCACATTCACCAACCTCCAGAAATGAACGTGTCCAGCGTAAGTCAGTGAACCTCTCTGCTTTTTATGTTATACAAACTGCTCACGCGAAGGCGGGACTCGCACTTGCGTTAACGCCACGATACTTTGCGCATGATCTGTAGCGATTTCGTGAAATGCAATGGTATCGCGTTGCTATTCATTTCAAGCTCCGGATGCCAAATGGCGACCCGTCCCGACAGCACTTGTTCAGATGCAGCGATGTGTACTAATCGACTTTTTGTTTTATTCATTGTGAACTTATTGTTCAGATTCGGTTTTAACTGCAATGTTCGGCAACCGTATAAAAATCTAGCCCTACCCAAAACAAGAAAGTTAATTTCTAATACCTGGCGCGTACATTAATCCTATATTTGGGCATCGCAGCGAGAAAGGTTAAGCCGGGAGACATAAGGACAATAGGAAGGCTTGTAGGGGGATTGAAACACAGAGGGATTAGAAAGAAGATGAAGGACGGTCGAGGACGAAGGCGTGGAGAAACGTTTGTATCAGAAATGATTGGTAACAAGCAAGACAGGAAAATGTAGAGAAACAAAATGACCAACGCTTTATCACCACTAGGCTAAATGACTGTGAACTTTGACATGACTCCCCATCTGACGGGCCATGCTGCTGACGTCACCAAACTGGGCTAACGATACGGTGGAGACGGTCATGACTCAGGCCTATAGGAACAAGCTGGGTTCCTTACACAGAGGAAACATAGA
>CAJHNH020000448.1:45000-47500 GCA_905116865.2 Candidula unifasciata | reverse complement strand
AGCATGGGAGGCTAAGAACCCAGGGTCCGCTGTGAAGACAACATCCGACAGTCCCTAACAGACAAAGGACCGGAATGGAAAAAATCCAGAAAAGAAATGCCGATAAAGACGTCTGGCGATCTCTCTAACCAACATCTGCACCCCAAGGTAGAAGAGGAGCGACTAAGTAAGTATGTGGTCGTAAGTGCGGATAGTCATACGTTAAAAAAGGGTTTACATTGAATCTTACTTATCCCCTTGTTCGTCTGGTTGTTGTTGACGTTATTTTTGTTATTCATATTCTTAATGTCTCTCCCCACCCTTCGACTTGTAGCTCCCACTGGAGCACAGGTCTTCAACCAACTGAAGCAAACCCCTTCTGTCCTTCGCAGTCTCCATCTTGTGTGTAGTACTACTTTTTTTTATATGGTGGTGTAACACCGCCACTGTCAGTCCCACGAAAGGAGGAGGGTTGAACGAGTTGCCAGCTCTTCTTCCCTGTAGAAATAATTCTACCAATGAAACAACACGCAGAATACACTGAAGAAATAGAAGAGCCGTCTGAACAATCAATGGTGTTAATCGTTATAAGACAAAGAAAATAGCGGGCACATTATGCGATAGAAGCCAGAAGAGAATCACTAAACAAGCACTGAAATGGGGCATACCTAGATGCAAGAAACAAAAACGAACAAGAGAAACGCCGAAACGAACGTTCATGCGAGAGGCCAAAGGTACTGAACCGGTTTCCATCGTAAAGGATTACACAAGATAGAAAGGAATGGACTGAGATCCCCTTGTCACGAATCATACCGCAATAGGACGACGATGATGAGGATGATGATGGTGGTGTCTTGGTCTTGAGAAGCGGGAAAACCCCAAAATGTTAAGATTTTTCAACCTGCCTCGAGGGCTTAGTTTTAGTTGTCTATTGTTTTCTTGTCTTTAAGAAACTTTCTTCTCTTGTGACGTGGTTACACGTCTGGTTTCGACTTCTTCATATTGCTAAGTGATGACAGTGATGACGTTTAAAAGCAAAGGAACGGGTTTTCGTCATTGCCGACTGCACGTAGTTGCCCCGACCTGTTACACGAAATACTAGTAGATCAAGTTCGGAGAGAAATAATGACAGTAAACAGAACACCAGTTCAACGATATATCTCTGTGGAAAGGCACACATTAAAAGAAGCTATGGAGTTGAAGTTTAAGGACACATGTTGAGTCTTTGCTATGGAACCCAAGGGACATAGAAAAAAAGGCAGACTAAAAAAAAAAAAAAAAACCACAGCAATAAACCTCAAGGGTTCAGAATGCTGAAGAAGAAGAAGAAGACATACGTAGAGAGTGAAATTAAAAAGATGGGGAGGACATGGGGTGAGCTGCACGCGATAGCAAAGCATAGAACACCTTGGAGTGAGTTGGTTGAGGGCCTAAGCGCTACTAGGAGAATAGAAAGCAAAAGTAAAAGAAGAGAGGAAGAAAAAGAGAAGAAGATAAAGAAGAGAGGAGTTCAAGTACTTAGGTTGGAAGGCAGCTGATACATGCGCTATTCGTTCAACTGTGTGCTTTCTGTGTCAGACACAGAGAGTCCTAGGAAAACATAAACGCAAATTTGCAACATGCGAGATGAGTTGAGAAATATGGCGGGGAAAAACCAGAAGTGACACGAGTCACCAGTAAAGAACTAAGAATAATGGCAGGCACAGTTCTGGTAAATGATTTCATAGAACATCAAGAAACCAAATGGTTTGGTTATCTGGTCAGATTGGAACAAAATCAGCCAGCGGCTTGAGTGTACTACATAAGAACACCAGACAACAAGGCAAGAGACCGACCAAGAAAGAAATGGAAAGGGAACAAAAGTGACACGACAGAAACGAAGTATATCACACACACAAAAAGTTAGGCAACTAGCAAACGACAGAAAACTACATCTAAATCCTCTCAACGATGCTATACGGCATAAACAGAAGCATAAAAGAAAGAGAGAAAATGAATGAACGGGGTTTGTAGTTTTCAATAAGTACAACTACGAGCATTAGGAAATAAAGACAGGAAATACATTTAATCAAAAATAAAATCCAATGGAACAACCTAAAATACCTGTACACTGTAAAAATTCAAATGTGAAGTCTTTTAATTTCAAAATCAAACTTACTAACTGCTCGCCATTTCAACTGAAAAATACCAAAATCAACCGCTCCATAGACTTTCGTCCTTTACTTCCGATATCCGTTAAATAGGAGCCTATAAAATCCAGACATGAATTTCCAAAATCTTGCCACCTGTTTTTCAGTTAAACGGAAATAGATTTTCCCGTCGCTGAGAAAATTTTGAAAGGTGACACTAAAGAATTAGAGGACGGGACGTATCGATCTATACATTCTTTGCCCCAGCGACTTATTAAAGAAGGGCCCTTTGTCTGTGGTTTATAAGCCTCTGTAATCCTCCCAGTGTGTGTGTTTGCGTGAGTGTGTATAAATACGTGTATTAATATGCGTGTGTGGATTACAATGAGAAA
>CAJHNH020000448.1:0-42500 GCA_905116865.2 Candidula unifasciata | reverse complement strand
GAATGATTTTAAAATGAACATTTACTTAACACAAGTTGGTAACTAGTTTGGAAAACAACATCACGGCATACCTGGCATATCCATAGTTGGTTCGTGCCCTACAGCAAGTGTCTTAAGGTATACATCCGTGGTTTTAAACCGAAAAGAGTAAAGTTCATGGGAGGGGTTGCAAGGAAGCTTCAAGGATTGGGGTTGGAGGGGGGGGGGGGGGGGGGTAATTTTGATATTCTATTTGCACTTGCAATTATCTGTTTTATTACCATACATTTTTTTCGATCTATACAGATGGTTCAGTGTTGAGAGGAAAGAGAAGTGCCTAGGGGTTCGTAGCGAAAGCCAATGGAAAATCTTTAGTGCAAGACAGCCTAGCATATGACACCACAACATCTAGCATGAGAATGGAGGTGGAGGCGGTAACTGTAGCTCTCCGGTGGCTATAGATCAAGATGCATACACATGTCGTAACTAACAGACTCTGAAAGCATGCTGAAAAAGGTGAAGACAGGGATGCTTCGAGCAGAGAGGCAAGCTTCACTGGAAAGGTCACGAGTGGTGAGCAAACTTTGGATCTTTTCTTCAGGCTATGCCGGCGTGGTGGGTAATGAACAGATATCAAACTGGCTGGATCCGCATCACTGGGTGGTTAATTGATTCATGAAAAGGCAGATGTGGTCAAGGCCCGTTGGGAACAAGCAACGGAAGCAGTAGAGAAAGAAGATTATTATGGCCTTGAGAGAATGAGTCACCTGGGTGTAACCAGAGGGTCTGGTCGGCTCACTACACTCAGAGGAAACGGACTTTTAACCAGATTGTGAACGGCACCATCAGTACTGGAACTCTGCGCTGGCTGCTGAAGATGAGGACGGAGCATGCACGGGAATGCCCTGAGCGCTATAATGTCAATTCTTGACTCAACTCAACTCAAATTTCAGTTTAATTATGAATAAAATAGTTTTGAACGATTTATAAAACAAAAGGCTATGGGCGTTTTTGCTTTTATGATTAGTTTGTACATCTGCCATTAAAAAAAATATAATCATTAGGATAACGCAGATCTTGTTAATAGAGCTGGGGTTTTCCTTTTGTTCTCTTTTTAATTACATTTTCTTTTAACTTGGAGAGGGGTGGGGTGGATGGGGGGGGGGGGGGGGGGGGGAAAGGGGGGGGGGGGGGGGGGGGGGGGGGGGGGGGGGGGGGGGGGGGCTTTTAGCATGTTTTTGAAAAATGGGTTAGTTCAAAGTTATTCTCCCCAGACCCCGCCCATACACACACTAGCTCACTTCTGATTGGTAGTTCCTAAGTCCAGTGACTTTCGGACACGGTTTCGGGGGTGTTCCGCAATGCCGTTGATATCGATGTGTTTCATATTTCAGCACGCCAACTTTTAACACTCCAAAAACATGGATAAACACAATTCCCCCCCCCCCCCCCCCCCCCAGAGAGTGCTGCAACCTTTGTCACAGGCAAGCTCTTTCTAGGAATGAAAATGTAAATGACATCGCAGAAAGCAAACAACAAAGCGTGACACACCTGTATCCTATAGGAAAGTCGACCAGCCCAACAAACTTGTGAATGAAAAGTGACCTACTCTATTTGGGGAGACTAAAGTCTCTAAATTTACTAAATTTAGACTAAATTTACTTCTGGACAAGGAAGAGGAGAAATATTGACATCTTGAAAGATCTGAACATCAAGGAAGATTGGCTAATAAACAGCACCCTTTCTCGAAAGCTGAAATATTGTGGTCATATCAAGCGCCACGATGGATTGGAAAAAATTATAGCAGAAGGCATGGTACCAGGAAGGAGGGGCAGGGGCCGACCGGCACGAAGATGGGCACAGGATATAAGTGACTCCTTGAGTATGAAAGTACATGAGGCGGGAGAACTGGCGAGAGACCGAGTTTCTTTCAGAGCGACGTTCTGCAAAGGACCTGCTACATGATGATGCCAAAATAATTCAGAAGCCACAAAACAATTTGACAGACACCCCATTAAACGCTGTTAGGACCTATATCTAATTACATAAAGTTAGAACCTACAGCCCACTACATACAGATGGCATTGTAACCCCCATTTCATGTATTTAACTTCCAATTACAACTGTGGTATTCCGAGGATATAACAACAATGGTTTGACAGATCTACGATGACGTCATGGAAATTAAGCCTATCGAACATAAGACAATGTTATGACGTAAATAGAAGCTTTATAATCCCAGTATGTGTTGTGTTTTCTCATCATCATCAAGTACCCGGGCAACTGGCGGGGGCGATTACGCTCGTCCACAGTCTGCGTTCTTCTTCTTCTTCTTCTTCTTCTTCTTCTTCTTCTTCTTCTTCTTCTTCTTCTTCTTCTTCTTCTTCTTCTTCTTCTTCTTCTTCTTCTTCTTCTTTCCACCCTCTTTTAACGCTTTGGGTATCGAGGAAGATATAAGGTCCTGCTTCGTGCTTATCTGGCTGCTCCGAACAAAGACACATCTTGGTGCTGTAGAGTTTCTCTGATGTTATCTTCCTATATTGTTCTTGGTCTGCCTTTTGCTCTATGTCCCTCTCCTCTTCTGGTATATGATATGCCCTGTATGGTATATCATCAGAAGGCATTCTCTCCAAGTGACCAAACCATTTGATTTACTGTCTTTGTTTGTAATTGGTTCTGTGCCAAATGTATCTAGTATGACCTAATTCCTGATTTGGTACCTGTGTAACATCCTACCCCAGATGACGTCATGGGACAGTCCAATATGTCAGAGGGTGGTAAGACTGGATTTTCCGGCTGACTGATGCTTTTAAGGATCCAAAAACACCTAGAACTGACCCTAAACCCAACTCACCTACGTCCCACGAGAGAGTGCAACCTAGGTCCCACGACTGCATGCAGCCTACCTACCACCTCCTGAACTATTAGACAGCCCAATAACCTGTGAATTTCCCCTGTTTGGGTAGGATATTACGAAAGTATCCGTGATTTTATCTTTTCTGGTCACTCCTAGTCTATCTCAGACACCTCATTTCCATGGTTACTGATTTTATTAAATTTTTCCCCCCAGCGAAGACAGCAGTTTAAATCATAAATACCGTGAAGGAAACCAAAAAGAGTTCTGGGTGCTGGTGTATTAAGGAGACACTGAAAGGCTGCACTGCATTCGTAATGTACGCTCACATAGAAAACAGATGCAGAATCAAACTGTCTGGGTCAAGTGATTTTGCGGTACAATTAACTAAACTTTCCATATACATAAAAGAAACATCAAACATTCATCTAAACAGTTTCATTAATCGCATTAAAGACAAGTGTACATTAAATACGCACAGTTTTTTTTTTTAAAGTATTCAGACCGCTTTAAGGGTAGGTGTGGCATGAAATTTTTTTGTTTTTGCCCGTCAAGAGTGCCGTGGCGAAATAAAGTTTGAGAACCCCTGCTAGACAGGACGTTGCCGAACCGGCCTCTACATGTGCTGGCTGTTTGTGATTTCATTAGTCAATGTTCACGTTCAGTAGTTTGCCACTGCCCCTGAAACTAAACGGTCGTATCTCGATACCACGGTCGAAACCAACGCCCGACACCTCTGAATTACGAAGCGCGTTCGCAACGCCTAAGCCACAAATGCTGACTTTGCTTATGTAAAGATCCTTTTCCACACATTCAGGCGTACTGGGCATATGGGGCTAAACCTTTGATTTTAAAACCAGTCGGTACTCTGGGGGATGTGGTCAACATCACGCCGGTCGCCCTTACTTCCCAGGACTTTTTCCTGTAGTCATTTAAGACTGGATCCACATGGAGACCAAGGTGGAAACAGCCTGGCTCCGTCAGGACCCAAACCCACGACCCTGGGATCTGCAGGGTAGCACCTAGCCGCTACACAACGGCTGCTCCCGACACTATTTATGCAAACACTGAGAAAGCATTGCACAGTACGCTCGCTAAGCTGGTGAAGTTTGGTTGCAATGTAAAGTAAGGGTCCCTTTTCCACGCCTTTAGGCGTATAGGGCCAGATGGGTGCTGTGGTCAGCATCACGCCGACCGCCTTTACTTCTCAGGACTGCACCCGGTACCCACTCAAGGCTAAGTCGACCTGGAAGTCAAGGCCACTTTTGGTTGTTATGTAACTTCAATACATTTTTGTTTGGCCCTAGAAGTGTCAGACTGCTGTTTGCCCATCTCTTGATGTCATCCCCCGCACTTGCACCGCTGTCTGCCTCTTGTACGGTTGTCTTTACCTTTTCCTTTCGAGTATGGCCTTATTTTTTAAATAGGAGCAAAATGTCTTTTAGAAAGGTTGAAATATTTCCTTTTTCTCCTAATATATCTCCCCCAGCAACTCCCTTCTCACTCCCCGTCCTACAGAACCTCTTTTTTTTTTATTGCAAAAAAATCATAACCCTGGGAAGTGAACCAGAACCAAATCGTTGACATGCAACCACATATTTTAAAAATAATGTTGGACAGTTTTTGACTTTGGCTGATGGAGTCTGTGAGAGAGAGAGAGATAGATTTCACACCACTGCACAAAACTACAAATGTGTTCTATGTAACCCGGCTGTCGTTTTATCTATGTGAACGCGAACTAACGTGTGAAAATTTAACACATATTTACTATCGTAGACATACGAATCTTTGAACCCGTCAAAGATGTAAACAGAAGGGAATGGAGAGTGAGAAGCAACAACCAAATTCATAGCCTGTTTAAACCACCATTGATCACTGGAATCATGAAAGCTAATAGGCTGAAATGGTTGGGGTATATTGAGAGTATGTCACATGACAGAGAAGTAGAAACTGTGTACACAAAGGAGCTGAATGGTAGTAGACCACGAGGCAGACCAAGAAGACAGTGAAGTGATAATGTCCAGACACACCTGCAAACACTTTTTGTTAACAGCTGGAAAGAGAAATCCAACCAGTTAGATTAGTAAAGGCGGGTGATATCTGCAGCAACGAACCAGAATGCTGAAGAAGAAGAAGAAGAAGACATACGTATCTCAACAGAGGGTGCACCTTAACGCCATTAAACTGTCTTAAGTGGCATCATATATCTTCTTATTCTCCTGCCATCTGTCGGATCCTCAGTTGTAGCACTGACGTCTCAGCAGACTCACGACGTTTGTCACCAGCTGTGTCTCTCTCCATGTTCTCTCTTTAACATTCATCTCATCCTCTCCGTGCGTTGTCCTGTATTATTCTCTTTCTCTGACCCTGCTGGTTCCAGTAAAAAAGACATTTTGGTAATACTCAGGTTTTCTCAATATGTTTCGTATCCATCACCAGCGTTGTTTCATTGACTCCTGATTCGCTGGAATTTGTTTAGTTGTTCCCCTAAGCTCCGCACCAGTGATTCTGTCACGCACCAGTGATTCTGTCACGCTAGTGTATTCCTTCTGTTGCGGACAGGCACCGGTTAATGAATATTCGTAGTTTAAAAGTAAATCGCTTTTGTCGTTCTTCATGTTTCTGCTCTATTAAGTACTAGTCAATTTATGTATCGTTTCGTTAAATGTGTCAGGTCAGTTGTTTTTATTGTTACTCTTTAAAAAAAAAAATCCTATTCAGCAAAGCAGCTTGAAAGAAGGATCCCCATGCGGGTTCTGGGACCCTATTATGAGAGGGGGTTGGTGGAGGGGGGGGGGATAGAACCACTGCCCTTTAACTAGCACGTGGTAAGAGTCGACTAATTGGATATATTTCATGCGGTGTCGGAGTGCATCTGCCTGAGAGGTGAGGAACCAATAATCTGCACAAATATAAGTTTAGACGTGCATAACCAACCAGAACATTTCCGCCGAAGTTCACAGCCGGCGAACGCGGAAGAAGAAAAAGAAGAAGAAGAAGAAGAAGAAGAAGCAGAAGAAGAAGAAGAAGAAGAAGAAGAAGAAGAAGAAGAAGAAGAAGAAGAAGAAGAAGAAGAAGAAGAAGAAGAAGAAGAAGAAGAAGAAGAAGAAAAAGAAGAAGAAGTTGAAGAAGAAGAAGAAGAGAAAAAAGAAGAAGAAGAAAAAGAAGAAAGAAAGAAAGAAAGAAAGAAAGAAAAAAAGAAAGAAAGAAGAAAAGAAAGAAAAAAGAAAGAAAGAAAGAAAGAAAGAAGAGAAAGAAGAAAGAAAGAAAGAAAGAAAGAAAGAAGAAAGAAAGAAAGAAAGAAAGTAAAGAAGAAAGAAAGAAAGAAAGAAAGAAAGAAAGAAAGAAAGAAAGAAAGAAAGAAAGAAAGAAAGAAAAATAAAAGAAAGAACTACCCAGTGACTGAGAGAGCGACATTTGGAATGTGTATTCTACAGGAACGAATCACAGGCACACCTGTTCAAGTCTATGAAACAAACATTAAAAAATAAAGTAAAGGACCCTTTCCACGCCTTCAGACGTATTGGACCTATTTTTATAAACCAATCGACTCTTGGTGGATTATGTCGTCAGCACCACGCCGGCAGCTATTACTTCCCAGGACTCAACCTGGTATCCCTCCATCTGCATCATATCTCCAGCGATGTTTGTCCCATGTGTTCCTCTGCACCATATCTCCAGCAATGTCAGACCCATGTGTTCCTCTGCATCGTATCTCCAGCGATATTTGTCCCATGTGTACCTCTGCATCGTATCTCCATCGATGTTTGTCCTATGTGTTCCTCTGCATCATATCTCCAGCGATATCAGACCCGTGTGTTTCTCTGCATCGTCTCTCCAGCAATGTCTGACCCGTGTGTTTCTCTGCATCGTCTCTCCAGCAAAGTCTGACCCGTGTGTTTCTCTGCATCGTCTCTCCAGCAAAGTCTGACCCGTGTGTTTCTCTGCATCGTCTCTCTAACAATGTCTGACCCGTGTGTTCCTCTGCATCATATCTCCAGCAATGTCTGACCCGTGTGTTCCTCTGCATCATATCTCTAGCGATGTCTGTCCCGTGTGTTTCTCTGCATCGTCTCTCCAGCAAAGTCTGACCCGTGTGTTTCTCTGCATCGTCTCTCTAGCAAAGTCTGTCCCGTGTGTTTCTCTGCATCATATCTCCAGCGATGTCTGTCCCGTGTGTTTCTCTGCATCGTCTCTCCAGCAATGTCTGACCCGTGTGTTCCTCTGCATCATATCTCCAGCAATGTCTGACCCGTGTGTTCCTCTGCATCATATCTCTAGCGATGTCCGTCCCGGACCACAAAGGAGGAATTTTCTTGTTCTCAGCCTCTTTATTTATTTTACCTTCTATCCCCAAATGGAGCATAGGCTCTCATCCAGCTCACGAGAGGTCGTTCTATCCTTCGCTATCGCATGCATCTCACCCCATGGCTTTCCCATCTTTTCAACTTCCCTATCTAGCTCCATTTTCTTTGTGTTTATTAGTCTGCCTGTGGTTCTATGCCTCTGTAAGTTCCAGACCAAAGACACACTAGTTATACTGTTCCCAGTTCTTTTTTAACCCTTTCTTCACCTCTTAGTCCACTGGAACTTGTTTAGTTTTCTCCCAAAGCTCTTCATTAGTGGTTTTCTCCTAAAGCTCTTCATTAGTGATTCTATCATTGCATTCTGTCTATTCTTTGCAGGCTCCAGTTAATGAATGTAGCTTATTAGTAATTGTGTTAGTTGTCTTTATGTTTCCACTTCATACGACAGTACTGATTTGACATAAGAGTTTACAAATGTAAGTTTATTATATTACTTTTACCTTTAGAAAGCCTTTGATTCTTTGCCATTTCTTCCCCATTTCACCCATTCATATGAACGTCGGCGACTGAGACTTAGCGGTTAAGAACGCATGTTTATAAATCCGATATACTGGGTTAGCTACGCAAATTCTTCCCCGTTACACCTATTCATTGGAACGTCAGCGACTGAATATTAGTGGTTAAGAACGCATGTTTATAAATCCGATATAATGGGTTAACTACGCAAATTCTTCCCCGTTACACTCATTCACATGAACGTCGGCGACTGAGGCTTAGTGGTTAAGAAGGCAGTTTTATGAATCCGATACACTGGGTTGAATTCAGCTACAGGCGGACTGCAGACAGCTTTGCGTTGATTTCGACAATGGAAAGAGCGCCAAAACGTTCATAAGGAAAACGGCATGTATTTATCGCAATGTAAAGTTGAGGGGAGGTGAGATGAGGTTGAAAGGGGGGGGGAGGGGGGGGGGGTTTCGTAAGCTTCAGGATGTTAGGCCTATGGCTAGTAGAGTCACCTTGAATTATGAACTTTTATTTCAGTCATTAAACAACAAAAACTGACATCGCCTACCTATGATCGAACCCAGGTGTACCGCATAACAGTCATACGCTCTAGCCACCGCTAACCGTAGAATTGCATAAATTAAATTACAATGCGCAACAAATACAGGGATTGGTTTTTAACTTCCTGGAAAAGATACCCAAATAACCTTTAAAACACATTCATATATTGCTTACAGACAGACAGACAGACAGACAGACAGACAGACAGACAGACAGACAGACAGACAGACAGACAGACAGACAGACAGACAGACAGACAGACAGACAGACAGACAGACAGACAGACAGACAGACAGACAGACAGACAGACAGACAGACAGACAGACAGACAGACAGACAGACAGACAGACAGACAGACAGACAGACAGACAGACAGACAGACAGACAGACAGACAGACAGACAGACAGACAGACAGACAGACAGACAGACAGACAGACAGACAGACAGACAGACAGACAGACAGACAGACAGACAGACAGACAGACAGACAGACAGACAGACAGACAGACAGACAGACAGACAGACAGACAGACAGACAGACAGACAGACAGACAGACAGACAGACAGACAGACTGACAGACAGACAGACAGACAGACAGACAGGCAGACAGACAGACAGACAGACAGACAGACAGACAGACAGACAGACTGACAGACAGACAGACAGACAGACAGACAGACAGACAGACAGACAGACAGACAGACAGACAGACAGACAGACAGACAGACAGACAGACAGACAGACAGACAGACAGACAGACAGACAGACAGACAGACAGACAGACAGACAGAACATTAACTTAAGAAATAAAATACCAAACGTTTGCTGCACTTTTGTGTCTGCTCATCGAAGTGAAACATTTAGTTCCCAGCCCAGTTTTTCATACTGCCACATTGGATTAATATATCACAATCTCAAGTCCAAACAGGCTAGTAATGGTGTCTACTGTCTGTATTTATCACTGTAAGGGTTTGTGGGACAGGGAGCTGTGAACCTGAGGGTTTCAGACCAAATGACTAAGTGCAGTTTTCACGAAGTCGATTACCCCTTTCCCAGCCAAAAATATAGTGCAAACTGGCAGGAACTTGTTTTTGGATCACACTTTGGCTTGAGAACATTTCAATTATTATCTACATGTGGCCACATGTCGCTGATTTAAATTGTAGTACTGTGCAAGATTCTGGAAAATATATCAAACCCAACTGTATTTCCAGGAAAGGGAAATTTGAAGGGGAAAAAGGGGTGGGGGTTAAAGTCAACACGAGAAGAAATGGACTTTGATATGCTGTAGATCTGCCATTTGTGCTACGTATTATAAATATATAGACTATTCACTGCGGTTCGAATTATACAAGCTGTTGTTCTGTATTCACTCGCGCACGTACACGTACACGTACACACACACACAGACGTGCATGCAGACTTTGGCACACATACCCGATGAGCGCATACATGAATGACTGAATGACGTTCAACCCCACCAAGACATCACTTTGAGTGATAAACGCCCAGAGACACAAAGTGCCAGCATTCAGATGCGGATCACCCAGAGACAGGACCTAGAAACCTAGTTCAACTTATAGGTTGGGTTATATTAGGGCCCCGGACACAGCCGGGGGTTGGGAGGAGGGGGGGGGGGAGTGCATTAAAACAACACAATTTGGACGCAGTATTAATACTGGCTATATACAATAATGCAGACTCCGGTACATATATATATTCGTCTTCAACTTCGCATTTAATCATCCTCTTCTTCACTCTCCTCTACCTTCTTTTCTTCTGTTCTTCCTCTTCTTATTCTTCTTCTTCTTATCTTCTTCTTCTTCTTCTTCTTCTTCTTCTTCTTCTTCTCTTCTTCTTCTTCTTCTTCTTTCTTCTTCTTCTTCTTCTTTCTTCTTTCTTCTTCTTCTTCTTCTTCTTCTTCTTCTTCTTCTTCTTTCCTTCTTCTTATTCTTATTCTTTTTCTCCTTCTTCTTCTTTACCTTCTCCTCAATCTTCTTCTTCTTCTTCTTCTTCTTCTTCTTCTTCTTCTTCTTCTTCTTCTTCTTCTTCTTCTTCTTCTTCTTCTTCTTCTTCTCTTCTTCTTCTTTTCTTTCTTTTTTTTTTCTCCTTCTTCTTCTTCAAAATACCTTCTCCTCAATTCTTCTTCTTCTTCTCTTCTTCTTCTTCTTCTTCTTCTTCTTCTTCTTCTTCTTCTTCTTCTTCTTCTTCTTCTTCTTCTTCTTCTTCTTCTTCTTCTTCTTCTTCCTTTTTCTCTTCCTCTTCCTCCTCCGCGTGATTTTAACTGCACTTTCTCTCCCGCTTCTTTCCCGAAATGGGGCTGAATGATCTCGAGGCCTGGCGTCCGCCTCGAGTGCAAGGGGTCCCGGGTTCATGTCCTGGTGACGGCTGTGATTTCTTTCATGTGGACTTTTAGTAATTTCCCCATGGTCTCTGGGTAGTATGATCGGACGCCCGTGTGTGTACTGCTGCGCACTAAAAAAAAATCCTTTGACAGTTGAAAATCGAAAGAAATAATATAACGGCGCTGCTCAGGGAAAATTTGTTGTTACAAATCTAGACAAAGTATTTCAGGATCCTCGCCGGTGCAACGGAGTTCGTGCACTGCGCTGAGGTTTTTCCAACTCAGACTTGAGTTAAGAAGTAGAACGGAGTACTTACGAGTTACTACCCTTGTGCCATGATGTTGATCCATTGCATAAATAAAAACATAAATTCCAAGCGTCACGAGTACACCTCATTCGTTCTCAACAATGTCAGCTGTATGGTAGCTCGCGTGGGCCATATTTCCATTCTCTTTTGAAATCTCCAGGATTTACTCCGATGTTCAGTACTGACAAAGAAATTAATTTCGCGCTGTTTCTCTATTTTTCCGCGTCACTAGTCTTCTATTGTCTTACAAAACAACTTGTTTGTGCAATAAGACCCCACCGAGAGATTTGTTGTTTCATTAAAATTTAATGCAATTTCTTCCTAAAGTTTTCTTAATCCTTTCTGCAACCAAGCTTGTTTCTTCAGTATCACCTTTGCTTTGTTTATTACGTAAATTATTTAGACGTATATTTCAAGAAACCAGTCAGCATTCGATACGTGATGTGAATGTCACACCCGGTCGCCTTTACTTTTCAGGACGTTTCCTAGTCTCCATTTAAAACTAGGCCAACCTAGGAGCCTAAGCTATTTTTAACACATCAGCTACAAAATCAAGCATTCCCATGCGTTAAAACAGCTCCTATACGGCAAATCACTGCACCATTAAAAACTAACTACACTAAAACCGCTTTAACGCGAACTCGCGAAAAAAGAAAATTTGGTTAAAGTTAACACAATTTTAGTTCAAGGAGGGAGGTATTATTATTCTTAGTTTCATCATCGCCAGATTTTTTTTAAAACATAACTAAATTTGCGATTCTTAGACTTTATGTTAACGAAAGGTAACTGTATAAACAAGTCTTATGGTAACATGAAGTAGTGCTAGCTTATCGAGGCAAACTACCCGTGGTGGGGGTGGAGGTGGATGTCAGAAACAACACTACAGAGTTCAAGATCTATAAAATTTTGCAGCACAGATGTTAAGTCTAGGGAACACAGACAATAGACTGGCAGGACGTCTGGAAGTGGGTCACAGACTTTTAAATGTAGAAAACACAACAGCAGACTTCAAGACGTGAGAAACTGGATAACAGACTTCAAGATGTGGAAAATTGGATAACATACTTGAAGACTGGGGAAAACTGGATAACAGATTTTAAGATGTGAAAAACTGGATAACAGGTTTCAATATATGAAAAATTGGATAGCAGGTTTCAATGGAATAACAGGCTTGAAGATGTAGAGAAGAAAAAAGAATCACATGCTTCAGAAAATGTTATAAACAATTTCATATTTCAAGACGCGGGAAACCAAATTGGAAACTGAGATACGGGAAAAATGAAAACACTAGTTAGTTAACTGACACCAGAACGTGGGAAATCTTACAGTCAATTTCAAGATGTTTGAAACAAATTGACAGACTTCAAGACGCAAGAAACAGGACCACAGGCATAAAAAAATTAAAATATGAAAGCTAGAATTGCGGACTTTCAAAATGCGAGAAACAGAAGGAACTATTCCAAAACGTGAGAAACAAAATCACAGACATCAAAACATCAAAACATGAGAGACAGAATTACAGACTTTCAAATGCGAGAAACAGAAGGAACTACTAAAAAAACGTCAGAAACAGGATCGCAGACATCGAAACGCGAGGGACAGACGGGTAGACTTTCAGAAATTGGGAAACAGTATTTTAAAAGGGGATCAAATATTTTAGACAAGATATTTAGAATAGAAGTACTCAAGAGGTGGGCAGGCATGATAAACCATGCATGGTCCCACATATGTGTGTGGATTGATATTTTATTCTCGTTTATATGAGGACAGTTGGCAGTTGACAATAAATCATAGCTCCACACATGTGTGTGGATTGATGTTTTATTCTCGTTTATATGAGGACAGTTGGCAGTTGACAATAAATCATAGCTCCACACATGTGTGTGGATTGATGTTTTATTTTTGTTTATATGAGGACAGTTGGCAGTTGACAATACACCACTCATGGTCCGATACATGTGGGTGGACTTTGTTTTATTCTCGTTTATGTGAGGACAGTTGGTAGTTGACAATAAACCACTTAAAGTCCCAAATATGTGTGCGGACTTATGTTTTATTCTCGTTTATGTGAGGACAGTTGGTAGTTGACGATGAACCGCTCATAGTCCCACATATGTGTGCGGACTTATGTTTTATTCTTGTTTATATGAAGACAGTTGAAAGTTGACAATAAACCACACATGGTCCCACACATGTGTGTGGATTGATATTTTATTCTTGTTTATATGAGGACATGTGGCAGTTGAGAATCAACCATTCAGTTGGCGGTTGAGAGCGATAAGATAATGAAGGAGACAAGCGAGGAGATAATGTAAATTTTCCCTGAGGCAATTCCAAAAATGTTTTATTCTGTCCTTTGTTCCTCCCCGTGGGAGCACAGAGTGGGAGAAGATAACAATATTATGATAACGGCAAGCTGGTAGACAGACGGAGAATAAACGGACAGATAGACGGACTGATAATTGGAGCGACAGATGAGTGATTAGATAGACGGAGTGACAGACGGGCGGACGGAAGGAAAGACAGACAGGACAAGCAGACAGACAGATGGATGAACGGAAAGACCGACAGACATTTGGCAACAGATACTGGCATGGAAATGTGTCAGAAGTTATTGAAAGTACGTGAAGCAAAAGGTTGTGGACGGACATGACAACCAACGCCACAAGACATGGAATATAAAAAGACTGAGCCGCTTGAAAAAAGTATAATCACAACATAACGAAACAATAAAACTTTGTAACAGTTACCAACCTCCCGTTATGAAAACTTCGGAATCATCCACTGTTATTTAAGAGTTAAAATACACTTGTATGGTTGCACAAATAAGTTTAAAAAAAAAAAAAACAACAACGATATTTTGAGTCAGATTCGCTGAAAACACGAATTAGACGCAGAGTACTGTTTCAGTGAATACCGCACAATGCCAACGATACTTAAACACTGTACTGAAAACAAATAGGCGGAGGTTCCGGTTAGCAATTTGTTGCAAATGCACACTGCACAGAATCGAAACAAATAACGATATTTTAAACCATGCATGCAAACGCACCAAGTTGGTTATTCGACAGATTATCCTCACTGTACATCGGACACGTCCATAAGCGCTCGGATCCCATCTTCAGTATATTCCTCAGCTTCTGACCAGTGATAACATCAGTTCTGTGTTGGTTTACTATTCTTCTTTGGCTACCCGTATTTGACCTGAAGTTCTCATAGTCTTTTGAGTGTTGCCGATTCAACATCGTCTCCTGAATCATCTTCTCGTGCTGGCTCATTTAGAGCACTGAGAATGTTGGCCTGGTACATTTCTTTTCCTGTACTCACGCACTGTATGGCACAATTGAATATCTGGCATTTTTCTCTGCATCGCATAGATGCATATCAAACAAATTATAAAAACATACCATAACCAAATGATGCCTGTTACTTTCTTTCGAATGAAATACACTTCCGGCGTGTATTACCCTAAAGCCCCTAAATAAATAGATCGTGAAAGGATGGCTGATTAAAGGTTTTGCTGACATCGGATGTGTGGGCGCAGATATCACAGCCTAGAAGAAAGAAGAAGAAGAAGAAGAAGAAGAAGAAGAAGAAGGCTTATAACTTTGAAATGTTGAACAGGATATTACTTTGACATTGATACTACTACTACTACTACTACTACTACTACTACTACTACTACTACTACTACTACTACTACTACTACTACTACTACCAGTACTCTATTACTACTACTGCTGCTGCTGCTACAGGTTATTTGCGTATCCTTTACAGGACGTTGCAGAGCCAACCCCAACAGCTTCTGGCTGTTTTACGGTTTTTCTAGGCAAATTTACGTCCAGTAGTTTGCCATTGCCTCTGGACGTTCGGCTTTCTAGATACCACTGTCGAAACCAACGCAAGGCGCAAGGCCCGCAGCTGGGATCGAACCCGGCTTTCCGGCAATACGAAGCGTTCGCATCGACTTAGCCACAGGACCGACTGCTGCTGCTACTACTACTAAAAAAAAAAACTACTACGATTTCCGATACCATTACTGCACAGCTGCTGCTACTAGTTTTACTATTACTACTACTGCTTCTGTTGCTGCTACTGTTGCTGATACTACTAATACAACTACCAATACTACTAATAAAACAACAACTTCTACTACTACTACTACTACTACTACTACTGCTGATGCTGCTGCTGCTGCTACTACTACCAAAACTGCTGCCCAGATACTGCGAGAAATGCCGGGTAATACATTATGCAATATACTATCTGTGTATTAAATAACGTACTTCATAATCTGAAAATATTCCTTAAAATTACTGATACTTTCGAATCACATTGACCACAGATGTACAATTAAGTTAATTAATGTGCTAACGGAAAAATAAAATCACATAATCATTGTGATTTCTGCAGCGTAGGAATCCTTCAGCATACACAAATGAGCGTCTGGTGTTTACATGTTCTGGCGGCGTCTGTGGCTTAGGCGCTGCAAACTCGCTTCATAATGATAGGATGCCGGGTTCGATACCAGCTGCGGACGGTTTGTCTTGCCTTGGTTTTGACATTGGTATCAAGAGATGACCATTCAGGAAGCAATGGCAAACTACAGCATGTGAAATTTGCCTAGAAAAACCATAAACAGTCAACAAATGCTAGGGTTGGTTCTGCATTGTCCTGTAAAGAATACGCAGATAACCCATTTACTAGCTTCTGCTAGTTTGTTGCAAACATTCCCCAGCGTACTAGTATCTATTAAATTAAATATAGTTATTGTTTACATTGGCGCCTGGTTGATTTTTTTAAATATAAATATTGCAACCATTTCCTCCCCGCCCATAGTTGATGTTTATATTTCGTATCTTTGCAAACTATTGCAGTGCATTCAGGAACGCCATCAGATAGAAAACATTGGGTTGAGTGGGGGGGGGGGGCGGGGGGGTGAGAGAAAGGGGTGTCCTAAATTCTTTTATAATTTTTTAAGATGAGGGAACCTGGCCTCGAGGAAGGTGAAGCCTTGTTTAATTTGCAGTAGTAATAATTATAATTAGGTGTTGAATGGCATATATTATAATATAATAAAAATCATATGAGATGTAAATACAGGACACTTAGAAAGAGAACAGTATGCATTGTGTGGAGGTCTATGTACACATTTTCTAAAAGGGGAAATAAGAGGCGGGCGCCTTAGCTCACTAAAAAAAAAAGGGAGGGGCGGGCTGTGTTCAAACTGCCTTAGCCCCCACGCTTTCCGCGCCCCTGAAACATGCAGAAGTGAAATATTAATCATCACACATTTGTATGTTGCACTGCCGCCAAATCGTTACGCCTGCAGGGTCACATGTGAAGCAGAAGTGAAGTCACTGGTATCAGTCACCGGCAATGGGAAAGATGATCCGTGGGCAATGGGAGGGGGATGGATGGCATGTCAGACAATCTCATTTCACAAAAATTTACAATGCGTTATTCTGATTCATCTTCTGTTTGTCCCTTACATGTGTCTACGTACTACAGCAGCGATTCTCAACCTGTGGGTCGCGAACCCTTTGGGGGTCCAACGACCTTTTCACAGGGGTCGCATAAGACCATCATAAAACGCATATTAACTGAAGTTATGAGTTAGCAACAAAATAATTTTATGGTTGGAGTCACCACAACACAAGGAACTGTATTAAAGGGTCGCCGCATTAGAAAGATTAAGAACCACTGTACTACAGTAATCTGGATTACATATTTGTAAACAAGAAAAGGAGCAAAGTTATTTTCACGGTATGTGTTTACTGAGAATTTTTGCACAGAACTTTTCTTCTGTTTGGGTGCGAAATGTAGACACTGGGCAATATAGGGCTATTTAACTGGAGGACCACGGGATGAATGCGGTCAGCATAGGCCTAAGAAGTGGCCTGCGGATCATTGCCAGTTGTACTGTATTCATTCCCTTTCTATGCTGGGGCTAGCCGGTGACGATTCCCATTTTCAACATGTTGGTCCCCTGAGTGAACTTTGTGGAATAGCCCCCTCGTAATGGGAGTAAAGGCATGGAAAGATTTTTTTTTTCCTTTCTGCCTGGATGGAAGTAAATAAGGATGGATGGATATGTTGACTGATGGGTGGAAGGATGCATGAATGGCTGCATGGATAAATGGGTGGATGGAAGGATGAATGAATGGGTGGGTCGATGGAAGGATGGCTGTGTGGATCCATGGATGGATATAAGAATGGATGGTAAGAAAAAAATCATGGAAGGATGGATGGTTAAAAGAAGGGATGAATGGCTGGCTGGATTAAAGGACGTATGCATGGATAGGTGTACTACGTATGTAAGCAAGTATTATGTTTGTGTGTGTGTGTGTGTATATATATATATATATATATATATATATATATATATATATATATATATAGAGAGAGAGAGAGAGAGAGAGAGAGAGAGACTAGACACTCGCTTGGGCCCGAAGGTCGTAGGTTCAAATTAGCTTGAAGGCGGATCATTTTCTAAAATGACCGTGGCTCCCAGGTCTGCCCAGCCTAAAATGCGTATTAGGAAAGTAAAGGCGGCCGGGTGATGCCGACCGCATCACCCATAGCGTGCCGACTGGACTATAAAATATTGATCTAGCACTATACGCACTGTACGCCCGACGCACAGAAAAGCGGCCTTGACACTTACACAAACTGGTGTGTGTGTGTGCGTGGTGTGTGTTGGGGGAAAACAACTGACAAACGGTCCCACAAATAAGTATGTTGTAAAGGTGATTATTTAGGGCTGTTTCCAAAGGGCCTTTTGGGAGCGGGTGCACAGAGCCAAGGCACAGATGAATCAGCGTGGTCTGTGGAGAAGGGTGCTGCCCGGAGTGACCAAGGGATCGGGCCGACGATCAACACAGAAGGGTAAGGTGAGACAGATATGCAATCAGACTGTTACTGGTAATATCGGAACTGGAAACTCTCCGCGTGCTGCTGAAGATGGGGACGGGCTGCTTATGGGATTGTCTCCAATGCTGTGAAGCCGATTCGTAACTGCACATTGTGTGTGCCAGAGAGAGAGAGAGAGAGAGAGAGAGAGAGAAAGAGAGAGAAAGAGAGAGAGAGAGTTTGTGAATGTGTGTGTGTGAGAGAGAGAGAGAGAGAGAGAAGAGAGAGAAAGAGAGAGATTATACGTGTACCAAGCACACCTATAAGTATGTGTTTGTCTTATATGACTTAAAACCCAGAAACCTACACCGGAAGCAGGAGTTATACGACAAACGGATGTACGGATGCGTCACGAGGGGGCGGAGGGGGGGGGGGTTGGTGACGCCACGTGCAGGTCACATGGTCCATGGGCGAACAGGAGTAGTGTTGTCTCGCAAAGTTCAACAGAAGCCCCCAATTAGTCGACTCTTACGACATGCTTTTGGGTGGGTTATGGGTCTATTCTTGTTTTCCTCAACAGGGCCCCAGAACCCACACGGGGGAGGTTTGGCATTGATAGCACAGGGTTGGCAAGAATTCGGTGCTGCAGAGTGCAGAGAATTGCAAGTACATCATAGTATATTTAAAACACCACGAAGCCTATGATAAGTTCTTTGATGTTAAAAGAGTTTTTTTTTTTTTAATAAGCATACCAACCGATGTACTAGGATAGGTGTCGACAAAAAGATATAGCAAGAAAACAATATCTCTCAGACAACAACGTCATATAGAGTGAAGTACCCCAAACACACGCTAACAGTAGAAAAAAGAAAAAAAAAAACTAATTTATGTGGCAACAATCCTTCGGTGATTACAAGGGCCGAAACCTGCAAAAAAAAAATGGCGTGGGTGGTGGTGGGGGTAAGAGCCACACCACAACATTAATTTTGTATTTTTATCTGTTTATAGATTTCGTATTACTTCAAATACATTGTTACACGTGTTTATAGATTTCTCATTATTTCAAATATATTATTACATCGGTTTATAGATTTCATATTATTTCAAAGATATTATTATATAATTGATACAGATTTCATTTCACTCATAGTATTCAGCCCCAGCTTCTACTCGTTTCCCTCGCACTCTTTTTTCTGTGTCGTCACGCCTGTCGTAGATGTCTACAGATGAAATACTGATATTTTCAAGGCTTCTATTCTTGGTATATGTAGTATACCTGTTTTTTTTCTTTTCTCTTTTATCCTAATATTTGCACATTATTGAATTGTTAAAAGCCCAAAATAGTTCTAAAACACAATTCAAATTAGGAACACACAAAATACATCCTCCGTTTTTGTGTGTGACTGTTTTGAATTTAAATGATATTTCGAAGCTAAAAGCAGATTTAAAACAGTTTTTAAAACATACATATACCGTAGCCCATCCCCCCCCCCCCCCCCCCCCCCCCCCCCCCCCCTATTTTTTTTATAGCTAAAATTGTTATTTATCAATTTTCACTAAAAAGTTGTAAAACATATGTTGTTGTTGTTGTTGTTGTGATTGTTTTCATCCATCACATGTGATGATGACCAGTCCTTTCATCCACTGGTGACTAGATTAGGTTTCGTGAGTGCACAGATGGCTGATAAGGCCAATTCTAGAACTGAAAGTTCTTGAGCAATATGGACAGGGAATTAAGGCTGCATCTCTTTGGTGATTTGCTTCAGTGTCTTTCCCGGCTTGTCTCTTCTGAGTTTGCTGCTGCCGTTTTAGCAGCTTCGTGGGTCACAGCTCCTCGATGAATCGAGGAGCGCCAGGATGAGCGGTCATATGCAGCGACTTCCTAGGTTTTAGGATCAATACAGAAGTCTTTCAGTGAGGTCTTGAGGTTGTCCTTGAAATGTCGTTTTATTTCTGTCCACCTTGAGAGCGTTTTCCTGTTAGTAATTCACCATGAACAATTCTTTTTAAAAGTCAATGGTCAGGCATGCGGACTATATGACCTGCCAAGGCAAGTTGTGATTGTTTTAGAATCGAGTGAATACTGGACAGTCCAACTCTGTCCACGACTTCGGTGTAAAAAATCTAGTGTGCTAAACACACACACACACACACACACACACTATATACACTTCTTTTTATCAAAATCTTACTGTTCTGATGTTAAGCCATTTTAAACAAAGCCATGTTAAACATAATAATGTGGGAGGGAGAGAGAGAGAGAGAGAGAGAGAGAGAGAGAGAGAGAGAGAGAGAGAGAGAGAGAGAAGGCAGTGACAGATAAAAGCGGTTTTTAACCACAAGTTGTGACAAGCTATGATTATCCACACCAAGACACTTGACGATGTGATAAATGTAAAAACAACAAAAACAATAACAACAATACGCACAACACATTATACCGACCTTCTCTACCCAGACGACAAGTCTTGGATGCAATAAAACTCTTTACAATGTTACATACTTAAAGCCCCGTGGAGATATAATCTCTAGCCTCTAAACAGCCAGAAACGAGTCTTCACCCAAATTGGTGTTGTACTTTGTTTTTCTTGACGACGGGGACATTTTTAATTGTGATAACACAATCCTTTTTGCAACTTCCTCAGCCCCCTTTTGTTGGCACCTTTCGTTCCCCACACGACCCCTTTTTACTCCGTACGTGTCGTATCATACCACTCCCATCTGCTTATTTGGACACACCACCCCCTTTACTGCACACGGACTTGTCCTATTTTCCCCTACTCCCTTTTACAGTATCAGATAAGACACTGTTTGATAAGACATCGGTTATGTAAATCAAGTTGTCAAACCATTTCTTGGAATTCAGTTGTTGTTTCCGCGCCATCATGTGTACTGTGTGTAAGTTAGCAGCCGTGTCCACACTGAAAGTTGGCTGCAATGGATCTCCAACACTCGTTATCTGTGGCCCTGGTTGTCAACTCTCAAACGGCTTCTCGTCGGATTCTTCTATCGCTTCAGCTTCTTGTTTGCATGCATTTAACTTCTTGTGTCGTCTGTGCTAGAAGACCAAAACACACCAAAATGTGTCTAACACTGAGGAACTGGCATCTATTGGGACATGTTCCAGCCAGAATGAATGAGACACGGCTGACCAATGACCCTCTAAAAAAACATTGTTGCCACTTAGGTTTTGCTTACACAAATTTTCCATTTCTGGACCTGGAGTCCCAAGGTTCTGTCGCCCAGCTACTGAGTCGGGTGCTTGGTACGACAATTTTGAGCTGATGACTGTTAAATTACTAGATAATGCATCCCTAGAAACTGATCATGGCAACTACTTCGAGAAAGATGACGAAGAAGGAAAGTTGGCGGGGGACAGAGACGTCTTTAGGTGTGCAGTGGCGAGAAAGAGACAGAGATGTGTGTGTGTGAGAAAAAGAGAGAGAGAGAGAGAGAGAGAGAGAGAGAGAGAGAGAGAGAGAGAGAGAGAGGGAGGGGAGAGAAGGGGCGGGGGGGGGGGGTTCAGAACGTTTTAATGTAATCGAAATATTTCACACCAAATCAAAAAAAATCAAAAATCGACTGTAGTAGATGGGTCACAGTGACCGCCAACTGTAAATTAGGTTTAAAAAAATTTCACCATTTCCTCCCACCTACTATTTTATTTATTTATGTGCTTTTTGTTAAGATTTTGACCACGAAATAAGGTCAACCAATCTCCTTCCCTACCCTTCCCACCACATCGCCCCCCCCCCCCACCCCCTGGAATTGTAATATTGTTTTTGCTTCGAAATAAAGTTAAGACGACTTCCTCCCGACATAGGTGTATGATTTCAGGAGATATCAACACCGCGGCCATTTGTCGGCGGAGCAATGTCAGGGAGACCATAGATATGGGCTCAACAAAGAACAGGATGTGACGTGTAACAACGCTTGGAATTGGGCGGTTTTATAATCCGCGCTTCCGGTGTTTTCTGGACGCAGCCAATGTTAGAATGTGTTTTTTGAAAGAAAGAAAAAAAGATAATAGGGTTTCTAGTACATTTTATTGCTCTTTATTGACATTGTTCATGCGCAGGCATATCACTTTGAAATTCTGGCAGTAAATTTTGAAATGCTAGGGAAAAAAGGGCCGACAATATTAAAGACACTTTGTGTCCTCACAGCATGTCAATAGCCAGTGCCAGCCAGCTTGCACTGGATCGAAAATCATTCCTTCTCGCAACGCTCAACGGCAGAAGTTGTTTATGATAATGATGATGACTGTTTCGAGTAAAGACAAAGAGGAAGAAGAAAAAAGCAAAAGAAGAAGAAGAAGAAGAAGAAGAAGAAGAAGAAGAAGAAGAAGAAGAAGAAGAAAAAGAAGAAGAAGAAGAAGAAGAAGAAAAAGAAGAAGAAGAAGAAGAAGAAAAAGAAGAAAAAGGAAAAGAAAAAAAAGGAAAAGAAAAAGAAGAAGGAGAAGAAAAGAGGAAGAAGAAGAAGAAGAAGAAGAAGAAGAAGAAGAAGAAGAAGAAAGAAGAACAACAACAAAAACTACAACAGAAGAAGAAAACAAAAGAAGAAGAAAAAAGAAGAAGAAGAAGTAAAGAAGAAGAAGAATAAGAAGGAGAAAAGAAGAAGAAGAAAAAGAAGAAAGACGACAACAACAAGGAGAAGAGAATGGGGACAGGGAATAGGAGAAGTCTCATTAATTATTAACTTGAAACTGTAAACAGTTTATTTTTTCCATTCCTATCATGTTTTTGTTTTGTTTTTGGGTATATCGTCTTTTCATCTGTAGCATAGTTGCCCCCACCCCCTTTCTCTCTCTCTCTCTCTCTCTCTCTCTCTCTCTCTTGTAATATTTATTCACCGAGACTTTTTGGGGTAGTTTGTAGGGCAACCTCGTAGGGTCACATTTTTCTTTTGCCTGTAAGACTTGATGATACATACAAAAATACACATTTCCAAAAAATGAATTTGTTACTATTTTGTTCAATTTTGGTATTTTAAACATATTAATTTTATATTACCTATGTGTCCAGACGTTATAAATAAATTGTGTGGATGACATACTAAGTATCAACCACTCTCGTCCGGTGTTAAAGAGATACATTTACACGGTTGTACACTTGAGTTTGCCCTTGTAGAGACAGGCAATTACATCTGAGTGTGTTCTAGAAGTGCAGCTAAGTTGTTCAACCACGTATCTCTCAAACAACACAGTTTGTGTGATTAGCTTTTCCCTCCGTGAATCAAGAAACGCATTGTGTTTCGTGTGCTTTACGTTTGGTCTGAAAATGGTTAAGAAGTCTGGCTTGATATTTGAATATGTAGCACGTTATATGCCTGTTCTAAAGTAATGAGCAGACAGAAAACCAGACAGTGACTGGTACCATCAGAATTGGATCTCTTAGAGTGCTGCTGCAGATAGGGACGGGGTGCTTGTGGAAGTGTCTCTAGTGCTATGATATTGATTCTTAATTCAACATTACACAGTTCACATCAGGAAATGAAACAAGCAATCAGCCGTCTTCATTATCGTCTATTTATTCTTCCCCTTCTGTGTCTTCTCTTTCTACTTCAGTATCGTCAACTCTGCTACCTAGTGTGGCTCTGTGACTTAGATGTTAAGGAAATCTTGTCATAATACATTTATCAGGAATCGGATTCCTTATGAGGGCAGTTTCAAACAGCGTTTCCCATTGGTCAACATTATCTTCGTCTTGCATTATTATCGTCTTTTTTTCTCTCCGCCTTTCCCATTCTCATAATCATTATTATCATCCTCGTCCTCTACTTCTTCCCCTTCTTCGTCCTCCATTGCTTTATAACTATTACCACCGTCACCCTCATCATATTATTACCACACACACACACACACACAAACACACACACACAAACACACGGAGAAGGGAGCTAAAAAGTAAAGTTAAACATATGGGAAGGACATAGGGACAGCTGCATACGATAGCGAAGGAAAGAACGACTTGGCGTGAGTTGGTTGAGGGCCTCTGCTTCATTGGGAGTTAGAAAGGCAAAAGAAGAGTGACAGGAAAATTATTACAATTACCATCACTATATTAATATTATTCACGCCCCCCCCCCCCCCCCCCCCCCCTTTCCGCATTCATTTTATATATTTTATGGAGAATAGGCACTTAGCAGCCATCATCAGGCGCACACCCCCCAAGAAGAAGAAAAAGAATATAAATATGTCATATCACTCAAAGGCAAAATTCAGCGCATAAGAGACTTTACAGAGAGCTTAGTACGTTTGCATACAAATGAGTCAAATCTGTAAAACGTATGTGCACGCAAATACTCAGGTTCTGAAACAGGACTAGAGTAAAGAAGTAAATGAATAACCAGAACTTTCCGTCTGAATTTACAGCAGGTGAACGCAAAGAAGAAGTGCGGTGCCGAAACGTGGCTACTTGCACTGCTGTGTTTGAAAGTTCTATTTCTCGTTTTCTTTTACATTTGTTTTATTAGTTGTTCCCCAGTACCACATCATGGTATTGTCTTCGTACACATCCACCCTGTGATGGATCTTTCTTTGTGTTTCACCTTGTCAACATGTCTCGGCGTGGTGAAACCATAGCATAACATAACTCTTAACCCGTTAGGGTTGTGAAGGTGTATTGATGGAAGCACTAACACATAAAACACGCAATCTTTCTCTGTCTTCTGCTTGATGAATAAGTGTATGATAACTTAGTCCTGTCCATTTCTTAATGTTGTCATTCCAGGTTCTTTATTGCCCTCCTCTTCTTTGACCCCCCCCCCCCTCCGAATGTTCCCCGAAGCACAGTCTTTGCAGTCGAATCATATCTCACCAAGTGCCCAAACCAACCTAAATTGTGACGTTTCACCATTGCCTAGTGAAGCTCTTGATGGCTTGCAAATTAGTATACTGGCATATTTATTGGTTTTTCTGTTTTAAATAACTATTCGAGAGACCCGGGTTCGAATCCTCGGTAAGGCTGGGGATTATTTTCTGTCGGGGGCAAAAGTAAAACCCACACCTGCACAGTTCGTGGCGACAGCACTAGACATGCGGCCCTAAAACCTCCGGCTCAAAGACTCCCCTGTCTACACCGCAAAGGGAGCATAATAAAGTCAGTAGCTAGCAGTTGGCAATAACTAATTTGTCAAATGCGTCTATGGCATTTATACTTGAAAGCCTGAACGCTCCTATCCCATTCCACAGTTATAGTCCAACTCTCACATCCGTATAAGAAAATAGACAATACCAGTGATCTGTATATATAGACCTTAACTGCGATGCTGATTTAGTTCTTCCAGCGATCCACCTGTCTCCTTGTGGCTGCTACCTAATGTTCTACTATATCATTTTAAAAATTATAACATCTTAGTCTAGACGGTTGACGAGCAAGGCAGGTCCCAGACGCAACATTCACTGAGGTTCTTCAAAGACTGCGAATTCAAAGAATGTTGGTGCAATTAAAATACATAACTATCTTTTAAAAACAATCGGAGAGAAAGTCGAGCGTAAGAGAGACATAACTATCTTTTAAAAACAATCGGAGAGAAAGTCGAGCGCAAGAGAGACAGAACTATCTTTTAAAAACTATACTGGAGAGAAAGTCGAGGGCAAGAGGTAGACAACCATACAAGTGGGAGAACAACTCCAACTCGTCTAAAAAAGGATGGACAGAGTCTGAGAGAGTGTACAGCCAAGACAAGAGATACAGCGTGTTGGAAATCGTTTGCTGCCAACATTTATTGTGGAGACGACACCTCATTGATTGAGCCAGGTGTAACCTGCCGTCGGTGCAGGTAAGGTGACATGTCAGTTGATGCTCCTGGTATCCATCACAAAGCAGCTTAAAAGCATTGTTGCTTAAGTCAATGAGCACTGACTTGCCCAGAAGCCACTTTCCTACCTTGTGTCGACACACAAAGGCCATCCTGCCTAACTGTCACCCTCTCTACAGCAGTTAGTTTGTGGGATTCAGTGAGAAACCCGGAAAGGAAAATATTCCCCACGGGTTTCTCCCTTTCTTCCCAGGCAAACAATTAAATTAGTCCTTACGTCCTCTTCAGGACGTAATTTTTTGTTATTTGAAGCCCCACTCTGGCTTTTGCCAGGGGCCGCAATATAGGCAGGCCATAAAAATGGCCAAATGTCTGAACGCGGTTTCTGGGACCTCTCCACGGTGATCCTCGTCCACATGGTGGCACGTTGTGTCATCGGGTGTTTATCGCTTGTGTGATGTCCTAGTGGGGTAGAAAGTCACTCACTCACAATTAAATATAAAGGGAATTCACTTCGATATGCGTCAAAGAACAAGATGTCATACATTTATGTCCCCTTGTGGGAAGAAAATGCGAGATGACAGGCAATAACAAAAGTAAAACCAACATCATCATGCGCCAGGTAATTTCGCATTGGCGTATGCATATCACGATATGAGTTGTCCTGATGATATTCACCTGTCATCACCGGCAATCGTTGTTCATGTTTAAGCACCAAAATGTACGCCCTGTTGTAGAACAATGTTTATTAGTCTTTTTTTCCCCCCACATATACAGGGCTAAAAAAGACATCTCCTTGTGGGGTACAATTTTTCGTTATTTAAAGCCCTAATCTGGCTCTTGTCAGGGGCCGCAATATAGTCTGGCCTTAAATATGATCTAATGGCTGAACGCGGTTTCTGGGACCTCTCCACGGGTGATCCTCATCCACATGGTGGCATTTTGTGTCATCGGGTGTTTATCGCTTGTGTGATGTCCTGGTGAGGTAAAAGAAGATGGATAGATAGACCCCCTTGTGGAATGCAGTTTTTGTGTGTGGTTATTTTGAAACACCTCCTCGGCTTTTTCCGTGGGCCCTGAATAAAGCCGGACCATAAATATTGTTTAGCCTCGGACATGGCAAAACGGCTGAAAGGGGTATCTGGGACCTCTCCACTGGTGATCCTCATCCGCACTGTGGCACTTTGTGGCACCGGGTGTTTATCGCTTGCGTGATATCCTGGTAGAGCGGGTTGACTCCAGGCAAGCAAAGAAATGGACGAACGAAGCAGACTTTCTACCGGAGAAAGAAGAAGAAAGAAGAAGAAAGAAGAAGAAAGAAGAAGAAAGAAGAAGAAAGAAGAAGAAAGAAGAAGAAGGAGATAATAAATGCACGTGCTATACTATTTCTTGAAAGATCTGAACAACAAGGAAGATTGGCGTATAAACAGCATCCTGTCTCAGAAGCTGAAATATTTTGGTCATATCAAGCGCCACGACGGACTGGAAAAAAATTATAGCAGAAGACATGGTGCCAGGAAGGAGGGTCAGAGGCCGACCGATACGAAGATGGGCACAGGATATAAGTTACTCCTTGAGTATGAACGTACATGAGGTGGGAGAAACTGGCGAGAGACCGAGTTTTTTTCAGGGAGACTGTGATGAAAGCGACGTTCTGCAAAGGACCTGCTACATGATGATGATGATGCTATACTATTAGTTATAGTTTTAATGACAAATGTACAAACTGTTCACAAAAACAAACACGTGCGTTGCTTTTGTTTTATAAATAGTTTTTTCAAATATTTCGTTTTAATTACACTGAACTTCAAATGAAGTTAATTTCAATACTGCTTGATGCACCCCTTAGAACTTCCATGCGCTCTTGTGAAGCGGCTAGATGCTCACCTGCGGGCATGAAAGTCGTGGGTTCGAACCGACCGGACTTTTTTTTTTTTTTTGACCTTGGCTTCCAGGTCAGCCAGTACTTGACTTAACCAGGTAAAGTGATGGAGAGTAAAGGCGACTGTCATGTTGAAGAATCATCCGACAAGTGTCGACTGGTCTATAAAATGTAGGTCTAGTTCTGTGTGCCCACAACGCCTAAAGGCTTGGGAACGGGTCTTGTATTTTTTACCTTTGCTTTATTCATATATGAGCTTCATGTGTTATCATATATGTAATGTCATGTTTTTTCGGAAAATACATTTCAAAATTTGAGTTTGTCGCACCCTAGAACAGATTAATTTACTTGCCATTTCCTTTAATGAGAAAATTTTACTTGTAGCTCGAACAATTTGAAATTCAAACGCAGTCTCGGAACTGATAATGTTTGAATTCAGAAGTACCATTGTTCTGTTGTCTTTTTTTCTGTTATAACAATAGTTTTCAATTTCATGAAAGTAAATCCGATTAGTAACTTTGATCCTGTCATTTGTGTTACGCAATGCCTCCATGAAAACTGGTCTTTGTTTGGGACAATAAAATAGTACACATACGTATAAACAGAACAATACAGTCATACATGCCAGTTTAAATAAAAAAGTCAGCTGAGAAGTTCCACAATTCAAGACATACTGAGGACGCTGCGAGAATTTTCAAAGCAACGTGTCTACATTACTGCTTAGAATACGAGAATAAGGAGCAAAGATCGGCACATCCAAGCACGAGAAGCACACCGGAGATACACGAAACCTTGTCAACCAACATGGGACTAACACTATTAACCTCGCGACACTGATGAATATGTTGAAGGGAGATCTGAACACATGTAGACGTGTCCGGAGTGCTGTGAAGAAAATCCAACTCATATCTCATACTGAGTATTTGGTGAAGGGAACCTTTTCCCCCACCTGCTGGTGTATTGGGCGTATAGGGTTAGACCTACAGTTCATAGATCAACCAGCACTTGGTAGGTGATGGGGTCAGCATCACACCGGCCGCCTTTACTTCCAGGACTTTATCTAGTACCCACTCAAGGCTGAGTCAGCCTGGGAGCCAAGGTCTTTGAAAAAAAAAAAAAAAAACGAATGTTAGTCGGTTTTCATTTCACATCCTACCACCCCTTCACCACTGGACCCAACTGGGAGCTCCCTAAAAAATCTCGGAGTCCCCGAGATGGGGTGAAATAGAAAAGGACCAAATCTTCTCTAAAGACTGCCTCATATCTTTAATTTTTTCGGTTTTCACCACACTACACGCTCGCTGTCGGCATCATTGGATTCAATAATTAACCTTGGTGACATACAAACGGGTCAAAAGTATGAAGTTGTGTTGTAGGGGACTCCTCTCTTCTTCTTTTTCTTCTTCTTCTTTTTCTTCTTCTTCTTCTTCTTCTTCTTCTTCTTCTTCTTCTTCTTCTTCTTCTTCTTCTTCTTCTTCTTCTTCTTCTTCTTCTTCTTCTTCTTCTTCTTCTTCTACTTCTTCTTCAGCATTCCGATTTATTGAAGTTCATTGCTACAGATATCACCCGCCTCCATTCATCTCTCTGGTTAACCTTCTCTTTCCAGTTGGTAACACCGAGTGTTTGCAGGTCTGTCTGGATAATATCTTTCCATCGACTTCTTGGTCTGCCTCGTGGTCTACGACCATTCATCTCCCTCGTGTATACAGTTTATCTTCTCTGTCATCTGACATTCGCTCAATATGCCCCAACAATGTCAGTGTTTTAGCTCTCATGATGCCAGTGATCAGTGGTGATTTAAACAGATTACAAATTTCGTTGTTGCTTCTCACTCTTCGGGACCGCCGTGGCAGAGCGGCTAGAAACGAGCCGCGGATCGGAAAGTCTTGGGTTCGCTCCCTGGCGGAGCCGGACTTGTCTTCAAAAATGACCTTGGCTCCCAGGTCGACCCAGCCTTGAGTGGGTACCGGGTGCAGTCCCGGGAAGTAGAGGCGGCCGGCGTGATGCTGACCACATCACCCATCCTGTGCCGTTGGTCTATACAAATATAGGTCTAGCCCTATATGCCCTATACGCCAAAAGGCGTGGACAAGGGTCCTTTACTACTTTTACTTACTTCTCACTCTCCATTCACGGTTGTTTGCATCTTTGATTGGTCCAAATATTCGTCGTAAGACTTTTTTTTTTTCTCGAAAACCTGTAATAAGGCTTCATCTCTTTTAGTTGTGCTCCAAGTTTCAGAGCCATATAAAACGACTGGTCTTATCAACGTTTTATATTTTGATCTTGGTGTGGCGAGACAGACACTTTGACTTTAGCAGATGTTGAAGAGAATAGTATACTTTATTTCCAGGTTGTATTCTAGATTGTATTTCTTCTCTCAGCATGTTGGAGCAGTTGAGGTTTGCACCCAAGGGGACTCCTTTAGTCAATCTTTTTCAGTCTTCTTCCTCTGTCTCGCGGTGTTTTTATTTTCATGTTTTACAAGCTCACTGAGGGCTGCGTGGTGTCGAGGTATGGTGTCCGCCTCGAGTGTTAGAGGTCCCGGGTTCAAGCCCTGGTGAAGGCTGGGAATTTTTTTTTTGTTCACGTGGACTTTTTGTAATTTGCCCCTGGTCTCTGGGTAGTGAGATCAGACGCCCGTGTGTGTTGTTGGGCACATACAAAATCCTTTGTCGTTTGCAAATCGAAAAGAGTAGACTAACGGCGCTGCCCGGGCAAAATCTGGAGTTGAAAATCTACCCAAAATATTTCAGGATCCTCGCCGGTGCTACAGAGCCCGTGCACTGCGCCGAGCTACTTCGGACTCTGACTTGAGTTGAAAGTAGAACAGAGCTTTTATGGGTTACTACCCTTGTGCTATGATGTTGATCTGTTGTTCAAACTCAAACCTCAAGCTTACTGCCGACATCGTCAGATTCATTAATTACCCATCATAAGATCGGATTCGATGCTTCGGTTACACAAAAACCGTCACGCTCAATCAGCATCCCCGAAGGGGAGAGCTGAAGGTTAAACTTGTGACTTGGTTAGGTGCGCCATATAAAACTGCACGCCACCAAGAGTCCTGAAGGGACCTCCTGAAGTGTTGATGCGATCAAAGGAGGTTAGGTTAGTTGAGCATCCTTTACAGGACGTTGCAGAACCAACCAACACCTGGCTGTTGTGTCGTTTTTCTAGGCAAATTTACGTCCAGTAGTTTGTCATTGCTTCTGGACGGTCGGCTTTCTTGATACCACTGTCGAAACCAACACAACGCGCATGGCCCGTAGCTGGGATCGAACCCGGCATCCCGGCATTACCAAGCGTTCGCCTTGACTAAGATCAAAGGAGACAGACCCAAATACTATCCCGACCGGCGACGAAGTCGTCTACCGACCCAGTCACCGATAATCCACATCGTGACACACCAGCAGCTTCTGATGTAATGGCCAGTTCTTATCTATCAGCGATAGTTTTAAAAAAAATGGGAGCGGCTGGCAGAAAACAAGGTCGCACAATAGGGTCAAATGATATCATCTAAGAAGTGTACTGGGGCAGGTTTTCCCAGGCTAAACAGCCATGGTTCAAACATGGTGAACTAGCATATAGATTGGACCAGATATACGAGTTTGGGTTAGTACTCTCATGACCTGGTTTACGAGATGGACCCACCGACTGTCTATGCAACAATATGCAGTATACAAGTGAAGGTAATCACCTTTTTGACACTTTTCAGACTAAATGGGCATATAGGGCTAGTCCTATATTTTATAGATCAATTGACATTAGGTGGTTGATGTCGTCAACATCTCGCCGGCCGCTTTCACTTCCCAGGACTTACCGGGTTTACATTCAAGGCTGGGTCGACCTGGGAGCCAAGGTCATTTCTGATAAAAGTCCGGTCAGTCAGGACCTAAACTCACGACCTTCCTATCCACAAGCGAAAGTCTGACAGCTACACCACGAGGTGCCAGGTCTATAATATTTTACATACCCATCCACACTAGATGGCTGATTTTGGAACATCACGTAGGTCACCAGCGTTTTTTAGTTTTGTTTTGTTTTGTTTGGGGGGGGGGGGGGGGGGGGGGTGTTCCATTTTAGGGTGAGTCGACAGCGGACCGCAGGTTGCTGCTATGGCTTCCTAAACATCCAGATATGTGACTTGCAGTTTGGTATAGTGGCCGGGGTATGGACAGTTAAGAGACTAACGTTCCTAGATTTATTATGATAAAAAAGTGGCTCTCAACCTTCCTAATGCCACCACCATTTAATTCAGTTCCATATGCCGTGGCGACCCCTAAGCATACAATTATTTTCGTTACTGCGTCATAGTTTCAATGAATGCATGCTTTCAGATGGTCTTAGCGACCCCTATGAGAGGGTCGTTTGACTAAAAAAGGGGTCACGACCCACTGTATGAGAACCGTTGTGTTAGAAGAAGAAGAAGAAGAAGAAGAAGAAGAAGAAGAAGAAGAAGAAGAAGAAGAAGAAGAAGAAGAAGAAGGAGAAGAACAAGACGAAGAAGAACAAAAACAAGAAGAAGAAGAAGCAGGAGGAGGAGGAGAAATGTGGAGAAGAAGGTGGAAAAGAAGAAGAAGGATGCGGAGAAGAAGAAGAGGAAAGAAGAAGAAGAGGAAGAAGAAGAAGAAGAAGAAGAAGAAGAAGAAGAAGAAGAAGAAGAAGAAGAAGAAGACGAAGAAAAAGGAGGAGGAGGAGAAGAAGTATCGCAGAACTTAGCGTGTCAATTATTAGGCGGGAATCGCTGATTTGTTTTCTCTCCTAACCAACACCGTCCGCTCAGCCTTAACCCACTTAGGTTCCCGCCAATATTTCAAAAGTACCAGTCAATAAGGCGGGCTTCTGGTCTACTTTAGCCTAGAAATAAAACGTCTGAGACATTCAAGTGTTGATATAGTACTATTTACCCAACATCTAAAGCGCCCAAATTTAGACTTTCAACGAATCTAGTTTCAGATTCTGCACCTGGTACTTATAAAATAGGCGTCAGATTAGCCAAATCTTTACACTGATAGGTTTCCGTGACTCTTTGGTTTAAGGTATAATTTTGGGTTGCCCAACTTTTTGTAAAACGCATGGGGGGATGTTTATTCGGAAGGAGGAGAGTGTAGATAGTACTAACACTGACTTCATATCATTATGATTGCAGTCCGTTTCAGAAGTTGCACCCAACTTTAAAAAATATGTAACTTCTTCTTCTTCTTTTTCTTATTCTTCTTCTTCTTCTTCCTCTTCTTCTTCTTCTTTTTCTTATCCTTTTTCTTTTTCCTTCACCGGCTGTGAATTCCGAAGGAAGGTCACAGTAGTTCGTGTAATTCGTCCATTTGGAATTTTGGCTTTTACCTGGACCTGAGTTGTGGGTGTTCATCCGTTTTACTGGTTATTTGTTTGCCGTTCCCTGCCTCACCGGCAGATGTACATCGACTGCGAGGGAATATATGCAACTCAATAATCGTTCGGTGTAAGTTGTTGAAATTTGGCATGCAACATTTTAATAATTATATCCTTGTAAATTTTTTTTTTAATTTAAACAAATCAATAGTTTTTATTTTGTGTTATTGGGGGGTGGGGGTGGAGGGGGGGGTGGGGTGGGGGGGGGGCAGTAACCGTTTCAAAGCAAACATTCAGCATGCTTACATTTAAATGAGTAACAAGAACTTTTCAAAACATCAACCTGCACGCGTTTCATTGGCGTTTCACGCTAGGTGATCACCTCCAGCATTAGCCTCCCGCTATGAAAACTATTTTTGATTGTATGCGGTATAGGCTAACACAATAATCACCATGCATCGCTGCACATTTAGACTGATTTCTAAACAACCCCCATGCATATGTCAATTACTGTATTTTCTATTTTTAGGGTACACACATTTTTGTCATACAAAGATCAAAGACATTTGGTGCTTTAAGAAAATAGCAGCACCTGTGCAATTTTAAATTATAAAGGCATAAGGACATGGGAAATCTAAGGCCACATGCAAAAATTCGTGTTAATCCCTCGAATAATTTTTTAAGATATTTGTTAAAGTGTGATGGCACGACTCTTTAAACGCACTGTAGTACACATGACGCTTACATTCAATGCCATGACAGAGATATGAACTGTTTGCCAGCATAGCCATAAATGTTTTCACGCATACATACGTGTGTGTCCGTGTGCTTTACATATACACATCATCATCGTCGTCATGTGCCCGCCCACTGGCGTGGGCACTCATGTCTCCCCACAGATCTCGGTCCTCGGCATTTTGAATCAACTCCACTGATGATATATTACCATGCCACCGCCTAAGATCGGCATGCATCGCGGGCTCTCTTGTTCTATCGCTGCCTATTCTACCGTTGATCCTTGCAGTCATCACTGTGGTCTACAATGAAACGACTGAAGAACATTGACTGCCTCTTTCTTATAGTAATCATCATCAACATGTGCCCTGCCAACTGGAGTAGGCGCTCATGCGTCTCCACAGATCACGATCCCTGGTTGTCTGGAACAGTTCTCTTGATGATATCCCTCCGCGCCATGGTTTCAACCCATCCAGACAGGGTGGGGCTTTAAAAAAACGAAAAGTTACATCTCACAAGGGGATGACAATTTTTGCTAACCTGCACAGTTCGTGCAGAATGCCATACATCCAAAGGCTCGAGACACCCTCTCAATCCCAATGCATTTTTTACACCGTCCTAATATGCGGCGAAGGAGATAATCCACATTCTTTGATTTTTTTTCATAAGACAAACAGGTGCTACGTAGTCTCGAGGTATGGTGTCCGCCTTGAGTGCTAAAGGTCCCGGCTTCAAGCCCCGGTGAAAAGCTGGGATTTTTTTTTTCTAATTGCGTGGACTTCAAGTAATTTCCCCTGGTCTCTGGGTAGTAAGATCAGAAGCCCGTGAGTATTGTTGCGCATGTAAAAAAAATCCCTTGGCAGTTGGAAATCGAAAAGAGTATCCTAACTAGCCAAACAGCGCTGCCCGGCCTACCCAAAATATTTCAGGATCCTCGCCGGTGTTAAGGACTCAGACTTGAGTTAGAAGTAGAACGGAGCACTTATGGGTTACTACACGTGTGCCATGATGTTGAGCCGTTGTTAAAATATCAAACCTTTATAAGACGAACACTGGGGTACGATGTGACAGAGAGGCAGGAGGTGACCGAGACAGAAGATGCTGGACACTTTGACATCATGGTATAGGGGTGTCAGAGTGTGACATCAAACTAACACTAACCTTAACCCCCCTCCCACTCCATAATATTCGACTTTGCCGGGAACATTCCCCAAAGTCAGGTCAAAATAAGAAATAAGATACATATACATAGATACATACATCCACATTTATGTGTCTGTATGTATGTGGATACTTTCATATATATATATATATATATATATATAAACATACATACATATTTGTATGTTTATGTATGTGGGTACTTTCGTATTTGATAAACCACTTGATAGATGATGGGATCAACATCACACCAGTCACCGTACCGGGACATTTAGTGGTTCCTATTTCAGATTGGACAGCCGCTGTGGTGTAGGGGCTAGACGCTCGCCTGCGGATCGGAAAGTCGTGGGTTTGGGTCCTGACAGAGCTAGACTTTTTTTAAATGACGTTGACTCTCAGGTCGACCCAGTCTTGAGTAGGTACCAGGTATAGTCCTGAGAAGTAAAGGCTTCCAGAGTAGTGCTGACCATATCGCCCACTCAGTGACGACCAGTCTATACAATATAGGTTTAGCATTTTTTGCATAATACGATTGAAGGCGTGAAAAGGGTTCCTTATTTCAATTCAGGTTAGGTCAACCTCAGAGCCCTAATCAATTATAACAACAAAAATCCGCCTAATGCAGATTTGAACGTAAGCCATTCAGGCAACTGTCTTTGCACTCCCTGGGCCCCAGAAACTAAACTAAATGGAGTTTCAACACTTACGTTGGAATGCCTCCGTACACTAACTATATGTTGACAGCGTCATATTTAGCATTACTCGGTGACTGAATAAGCATCTATGTTTATCCATACGCATTGAAAATAGTCCCCCAGTTAGGACACAAGTCGATACGGTCAACTTGACTGGTTCAGTTCGACAATGTCAAATCATATATCAGGATTGTGTCCCCTGCAACGTAAACACCTGCTGCTTATACATTTTGAAAAAACCGCGAAAAAACACAGATAACAGCGCTTCTAAACATGTAACGTTAGATGGCCCTAGAGATATCAATCGTTCAAGAACCGCTTAGGCCACTAAAATAACGTGATAAGTAACTTTAGAAGTTTTGAATTCCTATCATTAAAAATAATGGAAGGAAGCATAGATAGGAAGTCATGAGAGAACGAACAACGAACAGAGACAGGTAGATGGGTGGACAGAAGGAGGCAACAAGAAGACAGATGGACGCAATAAGAGCCACACAGGTAGTCAGACACTTTATACATAAATACATACATGTTAATATGTTTATATGTATATATATATATATATATATATATATATAATATATATATATATTATATATATATTATATATACGTGTGTGTGTGTGTGTGTGCATAAGAAAGAAGAAGAAAGAAGAAGAAGAAAAGGAAGAAGAAAAGGAGGAGGAGGAAGAAGAAGAAGAAGAAGAAGAAGAAGAAGAAGAAGAAGAAGAAGTAATAGTAGTATTGGTAGCAGTAGCAGCGGCAGTTCTATTATGAGTGGATATTTTTGACTGTATACAACTGTACATTAAAACAAAGGGAACTTGGTTACAAAGCCTTAAACACATCTGGTCTCTACGATAAGTTAATTTGATAATATGCTTTTGGGTTGGCCAGCGACACAGATGCAGTTTGAATTCAGGGCAAGTTTGTATTTTTCCGTACACGACAAAGAACTACAGTGGTGCTTCTGTATACGCTCGCTTTAGTATGCGTTCACCTTGATATACGTCCTGTTTAGACGAGAACACTTGTGCTTGATATATGACCTTTGTTTGGAATATGAACTTGTATGAGTCAAAATAAGTCACGATATCGAGCGCTATCTGTGTTCCCATCTCTCGCAACAAAGCCACGGATTGAGGTTAATGACTTTGCAGAAAAGTATCAACACAACAAAGCCCAGACAAGCCATAATAACATTGTCTAGAATCCAAAGTCTAAAAAAAGTCAGTCCACAGATGAGACCACAATCTTACAGTTATACTCGTCAGAACCCGACACTGCCGATCCACAAGCTATTTCTTCAAGGACTAGGAAATGCTCCAGCAATAAGTGCTAAACATCTTCACTTTTTTTCCCGAATGCTTCTTTTCCAATTAAGGAAGCATTTAAGTGCGAAGCCCTCAACCTAATTAATTCTATAATCTGTAAACGTTACATCAAGTCGTATATTGGAGGAAAATTGGCTGGAAGCTAGGTGATCGGTTTTGTGAACATCTTTTGGGTATTGAAAAGAAGGCACTCAGACCTGTCCCTCTCTTTTTCAACAGCTCGGACCACAACTGCGGAAACGATATCTCTGTCGTCGCCATAAGATCTTGCTCCGGTGATCAAACCACACGTTTCTCTTTAAAAAATCGCTTTATTCATATTTTGGTGTTCTGAATCCCGCAGGTATCAATGTTCAGCATACCTTCTTCTTTTGTCATCTCACTGTTACCAGGTCGTAGCCCAGTGTCGTGGTTTTCTGAATTTCTCTTGCGCTTTTCGTGTGGCTTGAGTGATGATTTGTTCAGTTTTTTGCAGGTTTTTATCTACACCATCTATTCATATTTTACTTAGTCTTCCTCTCGCCTTCCTACCAGATGTTATACATTAAAATGTCTCATACGCAGTTTGGTCTGGCTGCATTCTCACCAGATGGCTGAACCATTTCCTTCTTTGTCTGTCAATATAATCTAGACATAGCCTTATTACATATCTTTATCGAAATAAGATTATTGTGACTTTATTTATTTCATGGCATTATGTTCTTTCTGTTGCCATTTATTGATCATTCTTTTTTTCCATAATCGTATTTTTTTTTTTAGTATAAGCTACACTGATATAATTATTTCCACCACCCCCAAGATTATTACTCTCGTTTGATTATTACTACTACTATTTCGCTTCTTTATTTATTTTATTTGTTCCACACCTTTTCCTTTTCATATGTTTACAGTTATTCATTTGGCCCTCCGGTAAAGGGACTCTTGGCCTGGATAATCTGCACTTTGTTTGTGTGGTGTTTTTATTAAAAAAAGATCCGACTGAAACGTCTTTTTTTTGGGTCTTTTATGAAAAAGTTGTTTCCCTTTCCTCCTTTCGTTAAGCTTCGTTCTTACAATTCACTGTGAATTAATCCAGTAACAGAAAGTGTAACAATTTATTTGATAGAGTTCTTCGTTACAAAGTGACTAGTTCTCTGAGTAGGCGGCAATAGGAATATTTGCCCCCCCCCCCCCCCCCCCTTTTTCAAAAAAAAGGGGGAGGAGGGATGCCGGAACTCACACGTGGAATTTCAACCACTAACTATTCATATTTCATAAATTCCAGAACTCACTTAAGATAAGGGAAGAACCAAAAAAAAAAATGCTAAAGTGATCATGGAAAACATATCTTGCTTTTTTTTTTTACAACACACACGAAGTCAACAGTGACCATGACACGACAGACTTTCCCGCGCCCAAACATGAGAACGAGGGCAGTTGTAATGTGACCGTGACCTGTGGTGTATTTACGTTCTCAGTCTGAAAGTTGGCGCCATTTTTGTTGCGGGATGACTCCAGGGCTTGACAATGTATGGGATTTTGTTGTTTGTGACAGAGAGTGGGCGACAGCAGTAAGAGGGATCAAGAAACCCGACATGATACACATAACACGAAGGTTGAGTTACACGATTGCTAGGAAACTGTCATTACAAACTAACAATAGTATAATTCACACAAACACACACACACACACACACACTCATATATATATATATATATATATATATATATATATATATATATATATTTTTTTAACCCTATAACAGGGCGGTTGGCGTTGGTTGTTTTACAGCTAGGCTTTATACCTTTCGCTTGTCTTGTGGTTTCACAGCTAGGCCATAGCGGCGGCGAGATGCTCAATTGAGTGGGGTACCAAACTTCGCTGTCATGGGAAGTTGAAAGAATTGTTCTGACGTTGTGTTGTGGTTTACGCTAGACCACATTACCCACCATATGCCGATTGGTTGTTAAAAAATATAGATAGACGCCAGCTCAGTTACCAATAAAACCGAACTTAAAGACCTTGACATGTCGAAAGTCTTGAGTGGGTACCTGTACTGATATAAGTATATATATATACGCTGATACATACCCACCATATTGGTCTATATATAGATAAAGTAGTACCAATATAAAGGCATGGAAAGGGGACCTTTGCTGATATATATATATATATAAAATCAGAACTTCATTGAGGCCTTTTACCCCATTCTGTCTTTGTTTCTTCGACGTATATTAAACCCAACATCCCATATTGTGCCAACGGCTTCGGGTGTAGGAGCGCGTTGGGGAGGATACTAGCCTTATCATTGGAAGAGGAAATGCAACTGAAAACCTTATGTTATGGCAGGGCAGACCAGGCTCTTAGCCTTGGCTAGCAGCGGGTCTAGGAGGGAAGCTCCGATACGCGGACAAATAGAGCATTGCTCTTCTGATGCGCCAGCTTCTGCAGCCTACTTGTGCTACCTTTCCTTTGGAGTAAACAAGGCAGGTTGAGAGAGAGATCGTGACGCATGGGCAACATATGTTCTCTACAATAGTGACCGGCCTTGTCCTATAGTGAGGAAGAACTTCATCACTGCCCGTAATTGGTCTGGGAAACAAATCGAGAGGCTACAGTTTCGGGTTAAAAGTTCTTTCCAGTTGGCGTAGACAAGGGCGCCACGAGTTGCCTATGACGGTGGGAGACATTTTCGAATGTCACTGATCATCTACCGCCAACCTCAAGCTGGGCAGCCCTCATCCAAAAAGGTGTTGGTCAGTCACAGCCTGTGTGCTTCAGTATGTGCTTGGTGCTGTTCGCAAGCTGTAAAAATTAACCCCTGTATTTTGCTTTTATTGATCTTACCAAGGCATTTGATTTGGATAGTCGAAAAGGTCTGTTTAACACGCTGGAAAAAGATGGGTGTTTTCCTACCCTACTGAACAACACTGAGTTGTTCCACACAGGTATGAAAGGTACAATCAACTCTGATGATGTAACATCGGAGGAGTTTGCTATCAACAATGGAGTAAAGCAGGGGTGTGTACTTGCTTCCTTCCCTTTTTGGAATATACTTCTTACTTCTTTTGAAACATGCCTTTCTAGATCAATAGGTTGGTATATTTATCCATGGTAGATTGAGTTTCATCCTTTGCAATGCTCGTAGGCTGTAGGTCAAAACGAGGATAAGAAAGATAGTTTCAAGAGAGTTACTGTCCGCAGAAACAGCAGCAATTACCAACCAACTAAGAGGAGGAGAAGCAGTGTTTACTATCTGCATTTGCTGATGCATGCTGTGAATTTGGACTAAAAATTAGCAAAAAGAAGACAAAGGTGATGGTGCAAGGTGTTAATGATACGCCTGCAGTCTACATTGAAGAGCCGGAGAGGATCCACAGTGAATAACAAACTATCACTGGACTAAGAAATTAATATCAGAATAGGTAAGGTAGCAACAACAATGAGCAGATTAATAAAAAGTAGATTTCGAGAACAGAAAGCTCACTATTAAAACATAACCTCTTGTCTGTCAGGCTTTTGTTCTCAGCACTCTCCTTTATGGCAGTGAAACTTGGTCAATTTAATTAAATCAGGAGAGACGGATAAATGGCTTTCACATGCGATGCCTGAGAAGTAATACTTAAGTGGCAGGACACGATCACAAACACTGAGGTATTGGAAAGAGCAGATATTACAACAGTTTTCTTAATGCTCAGTCTATGCGGGGTCACACCTGGAGAATTGAGAATGGCAGAGTCCCAAAGGACATCCTCTATGGTGAATTAAAGATGGGTAGAAGATGTCGAGGCCGACCACTACTACGATATACAGATTTATGTAAATGGGACATGAATGATACATGTATTGAGGTGGACTCGTTTGGGGGGAGGGATGCCATGGACAGTTGTGTGTGGAGGGGGCACATCAGGAAAAGAATGAGAACGAAGAAAGAAATCATTGCAGAAAGGAGGAGAGCGGAGACGAAACAGATTCTAAACACAAATGTTGACAACATTGATCCTGAAATCCCAATAATTGTGGAAGACTTTTCTTAACGCGGGCGGGTCTTGCTAATCACACTCGCCATTACCATGGGCTGTAAGTCTCCTGCCTCCTCATACAGAAGTATCACCCTATCGTCTAGAAAGAGGAAAAATTGCTAATATATTTACCTTCCATCACACAGTAATAACACTCATATTTATTATTATTATCATGGCAGAATTATTCAATGTTTAAGTCGCCTGAGAACGTTCACTCATAATTCTATAATAATTATATAGAGGCGAGAAGCTGAAAGGATTCAGCCTTATTTTACTGCATATTATGATTATTACTGCGCAATGAAACAAGGTACACGGATACATACGTATACACACACACACACTCCCTGTCCCACTCAAATACATACACACACTCTTACATAAACACACACACTCACACACACTCACACAAACACCCTTACATATATATATACACATGTATACACCCATATACACATATACACGAGTATACGAGTATACATATACTCGTGCATACACCTGCGTACTCTCTCTCTATCTCTCTGTATATTTATAAATATATATTCGTTCATTAAATGAAATCATACATATAACTTGCATCCCAGAATTCGCTGTGGCAGAGCGGCTAGAGGCTTGCCGGCGGATCAGAAGGTCGTGGGTTCGCTCCCTGGCGCAGCCGGATTTGTTTCAAAAATGACCTTGGCTTCCAGGTCGACCCAACCTTGAGTGGATACTAGGCGCAGTCCTGGGAAGTAAAGGCGATCGCAGTGATGCTGACCAAACCACCCATCTTGTGCCGTTGGTCTATAAAATATAGGTCTAGCCCTATATGCCCTAGACAATTGAAAGGCATAGAAAAGGGTCCTTTTCTTTTACTTACTTAAAAAGCATGCCTATATCACACACACACACACACATGCACACAAACGCACACACACAAACACACTCACATAACACAAACCCAGAGTAGAACTGAAAACCGACATTACAGTCTTGGCTGTTGTGTAGTTTCTCTTGGCAAATTTACGTCCAGTAGTTTGCCATTGCCCACTGGACGGTCAGCCCCCTGATACCACAGTCGAAAAAACACAAGGCGTATGGCCCGCAGCTGGGATCGAACCCGACACCCCGGCATTACGAAGCGTTCGCATCGACTTAGCCACAGAGCCGACGATTATCAGAAAAGAGAAGAAAAATAGTCACGACAGAAATTAAATGTTTACCTACTATGCTAGGTTTGGCCATGTAACAAGACTTTCATCAGATGGGGCAGGGAGGCTGCGTATTCTTGGAATCTGGAGGTCCCAGGTTAAAGCCCCGGTGAAAGCTGGGATTTTTTTCACGTTGATTTTCAAGTAATTTTCCCTGGTCTCTGGGTAGTAAAATCGGACGCTCGTGTGTATTGTTGCGCAGGTAAATATACCTTAGCAGTTGGAAATCGAAAAAGCGTAGCCTAACGGTGCTGCCCGCGCAAAATTTAGAATTAAAAATCTACCCAGAGTATTTTAGGACCCTCGCCGGTGTTACGGAGTTCGTGAACTGCGCTGAGATTCTTCGGACTCAGGTTTGAGTCAGAAGTAGAACGGAGCACATATGGGTTACTACCATTGTGCCATGATGTTGATCCGTCCTCTAAAACATATGATAGGGCACTATAGAGAGCAATGTTATACCTAAATAGCGATAACAGAACCAGAGGTCGGCCACGCAGTTATGGACACCAGAAATATCATAGATCTGAAAAGTACTTTATACGAAGCAAACATAGTTTCGTTCCGGAGATCAATTCTTGCCCAGACCCGCTAGACATTCAAGGAGTAGTGAAAAGAAGAAGAAAAAGAAAAGTATCTTATCTTAAATGTCCCGCCACACAAAGAAAGATTGATAGCCTTGCGGACAGACAA